>PVJN01035306.1:0-22202 GCA_004026805.1 Lasiurus borealis
TCTCTCTCTCTCTCTCTCTCTCTCTCTCTCTCTCTCTCTCTCTCATCAATTTTTAAAAAAGAAAAAAATGAACAATCAAGATGGCAGCTTAGGTAAGCACCTAAATTTTCTGCTGAGCACAACCATATCAAAACTACAACTAAAAGTCAAAACAGATATCATCTAGAACCATGGGAAAGGCTGGCTGAGTGGAAATTCTACAACTAGAAGGAAAGAAAAAAGCACATGGAGTCTGGTAGGAAGTGTAGAAGTGAAGTGCAGAAGTACAGATACGTGTGAGAAAGGGCTGGAAACTGAGTATACTGTATTCCTTTTAAATCAGGAGGGAGACACAAGCTCCCTACTGCTCTGAACTCTGGGGACCCAGACTCATAAAGGGAGAAACTAGACTGTCTGGCATCGAGACAGAACGTGAGGGCATGAATATGAAAAAGGGCCAACTAGAAATTAAGCATACACTTTCTGAAATAAAGAATAATATACAGAGATCCAACAGCAGACTAGAGGATTCCAAGAATCAAGTCAGAGATTTGAAATATGAAGAAGCAAAAACCCCAACTGGAAAAGAAAAAAGAATCCAAAAATATGAAGATAGTGCAAGGACCCTCTGGGACAACTTCAAGCATACCAACGTCCGATTTATAGGGGTGCCAGAAGAAGAGAGAGAGCAAGATATTGAAAACGTATATGAAGAAATAATGACAGAAAACTTTCACTACCTGGTGAAAGAAATAGACTTACAAGTCCAGGAAGCACACAGAACCTCAAACAAAAGGAATCCAAAGAGGACCACACCAAGACATATCATAATTAAAATGCCAAGAGCAAAAGACAAAGAATATTAAAAGCAGCAAGAGAAAAAGTTACCCACAAGGGAGTACAACTGTCAGCTGATTTCTCCACAGAAATGATGGAAACCAGAAGAGAGTGGCAAGAAATATACCAAGTGATGAATAGCAGGAACCTAGAACCAAGATTACTTTACCCAGCAAAGCTATCATTTAGAATTGAAGGTCAGATAAAGAGCTTCACAGATAAGAAAAAGCTAAAAGAGTTCATCACCACCAAACCAGTATTATATGAAATGCTGAAGGTTATTCTTTAAGAAGAGGATGAAAAAGAAAAAGGTAAAGATAAAAATTATGAACAACGAAGTGACACCAAATACATATCTATCAACAAGTAAAACTAAAAAATGAATAAAAAATCTGATGAACTGAATAAACTGGTGAATATAATAGAATCAAGGGCATAGAAAGGGAGTGAACTGACAATTCTCTGGGGGAAGGGAGTGTGGGAGGTGCAGAAAGAGCCTGGACAAAAATCCTAACACCTATGGTGAGGACAAGCTGGGTAAGGACAGGGGGTGGAGTGGGAGGTATGGCCGGGAAAAAAGAGGAACAACTATAATCATCTGAACAATAAATATTTATTTTTTAAAAAATGAGAAAAAAGCTGAAACCGATTTGGCTCAGTGAATAGAGCTTTGGCCTGTGGACTGAGAGATCCCAGGTTCAATTCCGGTCAAGGACATGTATCTTGGTTGCGGGCACATCCCCAGTAGTGGGTGTGCACGAGGTGCTGATCGATGTCTCTCTCTCATCGATGTTTCTAACTCTCTATCCCTCTCCCTTCCTCTGTAAAAAAATCAATAAAATATATTTTTAAAAAGAGAGTTTTTAATATATTAAAAACTGAGTTTCCTTGCAGTGGAATACCATGTAGCTAATAAAACGAATGAACTATATTAAATATGATCAGGGAAGATGTTCATGACATAATGTTAAGTAGAAAGAGCAAGGCCCAACCCAGCCGGTGTGGCTTAGTAGTTAAGTGTCAACCTATGAACCAGGAGGTCACAGTTCAATTTCTGATTAGGGCACATGTCACGATTGTGGGCTTGATCTCCAGTAAGGGGCATACAGGAGGAAGCTGATTGATGATTCTCTTATCATTGATGTTTCAATCTCTCTCTCCCTCTCCCTTCCTCTCTGAAATCAATAAAAATATTTTTTAAAAGAACAAGCCCCTGAAATAGGTCCAGTATTCTCTCTCTTAAGAGCAAATTAACATATAGAAGTTGAATAGTAAAGTTTTGGAATGCTATACACCAAGCAATTAACTATGATTAACTCTGGAAAAAGATTAAGATTGAGGGAAGGGGTAAAATATGCTTGTTTTATTTGAAATTATACCTGTCCAATTTTCCCAATACTATTTATTGAAGAGACTATCTTTACTCCATGGTATGGTCTTGCCCTCTTTGTCAAATATTAATTGAGCATAATGGCCTGGGTCAATTTCTGGGGTCTCTGTTCTGTTCCATTGACCTATATGCCTGTTCTTGTGCCAGTACCAGATTACATTGGCTTTGTAGTATAACTTGATATCTGGTATTGTGATCTCTCCAATTTTGTTCTTCTTTCTCAAGATTACTGTGGCTATTTGGGGTCTTTTATGGTTCCATATAATTTTTTTTTTTAGTATATATTCTAGCTTTGTGAAGTATGTCATTGGTATTTTAATAGGAATTGTATTGAATCTATAGATTGTTTTGGTAGTATGGACATTTTAATGATATTAATTCTCCAGTCCATGAACATGGTGTATTCTTCCACTTGTTTATATCGTCCTGTATCTCTTTTTCAATGTTCTATAGTTTTCTGAGTATATTTGCCAGTGATACATTGGATAAGGGTTAATATTCTAAATATATAAGAACTTATACAACTTAACAGAAGGAAGGCAAATAATCCAATAAAAAAAATGGGCAATACAGATGGTCAAGAGACATATGAAAAAAATGCTCAAAGTCCCAAATCATCAGAGAGATGCAAATTAAAACATAATGAGGTATCACTTCACACCCGCGGGAATGGCTGCCATCAATAAATCAACAAACGTGCTGGTGAGGATGTGGAGAAAAGAGAACCCTAGTACACTGCTAGTGGGAATGTAGACTGGTGCAGCCACTATGGGAAACAGTATGGAGTTTTCTCAAAAATATTAAATATGGAACTTCCATTTGACCCAATGGTACTTTTTTAGGAATATATCCTAAGAAACTCAAAACGTCAATCAGAAAGAATATAAGCACCTTTATATTCAAGGAAGCACTATTTGCAATAGCTAACATCTGGAAACAGCCCAGTAAATGAGTGGATAAAAAGGATATGGTACATTTACACCATGGAATACTATGCAGCAGTAAAAAAGAAGAATCTCTTACCCTTTGAGACAGCAAGGAGGGACCTGGAGAGTATTTTGCTAAGCAAAATAAGCTAATCAGAGAAAGACAAGGGACGCATGATCTTACTCATGTGGCATCTAAAGAATAAAATATATAATTTACAAAATACTTCTTGACTAAAAGTTGGTTTTATTACACAGATAAACTATAAAATAGCCTGTTAAAAAAACCATCTCACAAAAATAATTTTTCATAAACATATACATATGTACATTAAATCAAAATTTTAAAATATCTTTACATTGATTATTTGAAAAATAACAATTAAAATAATTATTCTTGGCATACTCACATACTTTAATCATGTTCTTAATAGCATCTGTTTCTGTTATCTTATTCTGAAGATGTATTTATTTCAAAGTGAAGTTACTATTTTTTTATTTTTATAAGTTACTATTTTTACTACTTTGATAAAATTGCTCATGATATCTTCACAGTTGCATTTTATGCCAATGAGTTTGACAACTTAGATGACACATTTCTTGAAAAACATTAGCAACTAAATCTCATTCAGGCAGAAATAGATAACTAGAATAGCCCTATATCTGGTAAAGAAATTTAACTGATAGTTAAAAACCTTGAAACCAAAAGAAACTAGTTTTAGATAAGTATAGTGATAATTTTTACAGTTCTATACAAACTCTTCATAAATGGCTTTTTGATAGAGAATCTA
Source organism: Lasiurus borealis (assembly GCA_004026805.1). Taxonomy (NCBI): domain Eukaryota; kingdom Metazoa; phylum Chordata; class Mammalia; order Chiroptera; family Vespertilionidae; genus Lasiurus; species Lasiurus borealis. The sequence continues at coordinate 3,924 of PVJN01035306.1, forward strand.
ACAAACTAATACTAAAAATCATATGGAAATACACAGAACCTGGAATAGCCAAAACAGTTTTGAAAAAGAGCAACAGAGGTGGAGGTCTTACAGGCTTGCTTTTAAAATCTAAAATAAAGATACCGTTAATCAAGAAGGTATGGTTTTAGCCTAAGGATAAATAGATATGTACATCAGTGGAACAAAGTAGAGTCCAGAAATGGATCCAAATCATAGTTATTTTCAACAAAGAGAGCAAGGAAAAATTGGATATTCTTGTGCAATGTATAAAACTTCAACCTTTATTTATTTATACAAAAATTGGCTTAAAATGGACCATAGACCTAAGTGTAAGAGTTAAAACTTCTAGACCAGTGGTTCTCAACCTGTGGGTCACGACCCCTTTGAGGGGTCGAACGACCCTTTCACAGGGGTCGCCTAAGACCATCGGAAAATGCAGATATTTACATCACGATGCATAACAGTAGCAAAATTTCATTATTGGGGGTCACCACCACATGAGGAACTGTATGCAAGGGTCACGGCCTTAGGAAGGTTGAGAACCACTGTTCTAGACAATAAGTAGAAAATCTATACGATGTTGTGTTAGACAAAGAATTCTTTGAAAGGGAATAAAAGGTACACATTATGAAGAAAGATTGGTAAGTTAGACTTAATTAAAATATGTAACGTTCGCCTTTTAAAACACATTAAGAAAATGAAAGATTTGATATTAAGTGTGATTATTATGTATGGCAATTAGTGCTGTACTGACACTTCATTGGGTACCCCACATATGGTCTAGGGAAAAAGCAAAGATAGGGAATATATAAAATGGAGTCACTTTAGCCAAGCTGCTAAAATTATTAATAAAACAATTATTAACATTATGAAGGCTGAGCCATGAAGGAAGACACTGACTGTTCTCTTTCTAACTGTCCTTGGAACATTTTTGAACTTTCCTGTCCTGTGTCAATGCCTGGATATACACCTAGACCTCCAGATAACCCTCTGATAACTTCCTGAAGGACTCATCTCCAGACCACCTGATTGAGTACTCCATGAAGGATTCACATATACATTTAACCTGATATCTACTATCCAGACCATTGAACGTGACCAGACCTCCTGGTGCCATCTTCTGCACTACCTGACATCCATCATCCAGTCTGCCTGACATCTGAATGATAACCATTCTGGACCAATCCTAAGGCTAAGAATGCAACACAAATTACTCCCAAGAATGTACTTTCAACTATAAAAAAAATTTACTTATTTTTGTTCATTGAACACTTCTGGGTTTTTGCTTAACTGTGTTCAAAGTTTTCAAATTCTTAAGACCCTTGCCCAGCAAGTATGGCTCAGTGGTTGAGTGTCAGCTCAGGAACCAGTTTGATTTGTGGCCAGGACACATGCCCAGGTTGCTTGCTTAATCCCTAATAGGGAGCATCCATGCAACTGCTCAATGATGTTTCTCATCAATGTGTTTATCTCTCTACCCCTCTCCCTTCCTCTCTTTCTAAAAATCAATAAAAACATATTTTTTAAAAAAGACTCTTGAACAAATCTTTACCATTTCTAAAAGGAGGAGGAGGAGGAGCAGGAAGAAAAAGTGAAAAGACAAATCATGGGTAGAGAAAAATTTGCAAAACGCATGCTTGATAAAGGACCTATTATATCCAGAATATCTAAATGTCACAATCATTAAGACATATAGCTCCATTTTTAAAACAGAAGATTTAAACACTTCATCCATTGAAAATATACAAATGGCCAATAACCACTTGAAAAGATGCTCAACATCATTAGTCATCAGATAAATGCAAATTAAAATGACAATGGCATACACTGCATATCAACTAAAATGGCAATAATTAAAGATTTATGATATCAAATGTTGAGAATCTGGAAACAGTATAATTATCATATATTACTGGCAGGAATGCAGTATGGTACATCTACTTTGGAAAACAGTCTGTTTCTTATAAAGTTAAACATACACTAAGACTATGACTCTATAGTTTCACTCTTAACATATGTCCACATAAAGATATGCGCAAATGTTAATAGCAGCTTTATTCATGATAGCTCTGAAGTGGAAATATCCTAAGTGGTTGTTAATCAGCAGGTGAACTGTGGCATATTCATGTAATGGAATACTACTTAGTAATAAGAGACTTCTAATAGGGCAACAGTATAGATGAATTGCAAAGGCATTATGATAAGTGAAAGAAGCCAGAAACAAAGGACCATATACTGTACTATTCAATTTATATGAAATTCAAGAAAAGGCAAAATCATAGAAGGCACTAGTCTGGGAGGGTGGAGCTGTCGGGAGCGGTAAGGGTCAATCTAGGGGATCTCCCATGGTGGGGCATTAGTCATGTTCACAGGAAAGTGGGGGGAATAGTCCCTGCCCCAATGCTACACAACTCAGTCACTGACATGCCCTTTGTCTGCCTTGGCCCAGGCAGCTGACTCCTTAGCAAGGCATAGCTCTGCAGGGTGGGGCCAGAGGGAGTCCAGAGGATTGGAGCAATGGCATTTTCCCAGGCTGATGCTGTATGGAAGGGAGTACTACACCCCAGAAAGTGGGTGTCTGGAGTCTGGAAAAGATTCTCACTACAGGTTTGTAGTTACAAACCTCCATCTCTCTTCACACAATTGTAGTCCACTCTGCCCTCCCACCACCAGAGCCCATGGTGAGTGGCTGTGAATGAGATTTTATGCATTGGCCCTTTAAGAGTGTGTGTCTAGCAGACTCCCATCTCTCCCTGATGGGTAGAATTCTCCCTGATTTTCACAGGTGTTATGTGTGCGTGCCTCTTCACGGCTCTGGTGCTCTGGGTTGGGGAGCCTGGCTTAGGGTGGAGACCCCACACTTCTTCAGGAGGAACCTCCATGGCTGAGATATCCCTCCAGAATCTCAGCTACTACCCTTGGGAGTGGGGCTAGCCCTTTTCACGTCTCCACCCTTCCTACGAATTTCAATGTGTCGTCTTTTGTATATCCTTGATATAAGACTTTTCTTCAGCTAGTCTTAAGTTTTTCAGCTAGTCAGATTGCTCGCTCTATATTTTAATTCCACTCGTAACTCCAGTTTGATCCTGGGAGGAGGTGAGTGTAACTAACATTTGCCACTAGCTTGGATCCTACAGTAGGTATGTTGACACTACCATCACCACAAACATGTAGCATGTTGTGCTACAATCTTATGAAAGCTATGACATCACTAAGCATTAGGAATTTTTCAGCTCCATTATAAGCTTATAGGACCATTGTCATATATGTGGTCCTCCTCTAACTGAAATGTCATACAGCTCATGACTGGTTATAGCTCTGCACTATGGTCAGCCCCTTCTCCCAGCGTCCCCTCAACTGCAAGTTGGCAGGCTTCTGGGTAGACGCCTGTATCCCTAGGCACTCTTCCCTTTCTCTTTCTCCTCTGCCTTAAAGGGCTGTGTTTTGTTTGTTTGTTTGTTTTGTGTATGTATGTGTGTTTAGGGGAGGGGGGGAGGGGAGGTTGAGCTTCTAACCCTTTGTTGGCTTAGACTGTCAAATGAGTTTCTTTTCTCCGTCTTTTGTAATTGGCTTTCTTTCTGCCACTTGCAACCTTGCCACCTTTCCTGTCATTGTTTCCAGTCTCTGCTTCTGCTTCTAGTTTCTGTTGCTGTCCAACAGCTCTCTCCCTTTCCCTTATCTTTTTCTTCTCTTTTCTCTTCTCCATTGTGCTCATAGACATTGTCAGCAATTCAGAGGAAGGTTTTTCCTACAAATAGCCATCTGATCAGCCTTCAGCTCTTGGCTGTTCTTATAGCAAAATGTTCAGGGGCTAACTCTGAACCTTAAAATACCTTAAGAAAAAAGTGTTTCTGAATTTGAAGCCAAGGATATGTCAGGACACTTGTCTTCATATAAATGACGTATTATTCTACCTCTCCTGAAGTGTAGTGTCTCATGCTAAGGGTATGTCTTTTAAATAAGATAGAATAACTTAGTGTTTGTATTTATTCTCTTTGGTTCTTATTATTTGCTTGATTTTTTAGAATAGGGCAGCATTTAATTGAATTGATAGTCTCAAATGTTTGCGGTCCAGAGAAAATACCATCTGTTTTATGAAGCCTTCCTTTATTCTTCTAGGACCTATTCAGACTCTGTCAAAGCGTTTATTCACCTGGCCTTGCAGTGTGCATGTTCCACTTTTGAGACTACAGCTTCTGTGAAGTAGAGGAAGGAGTGAGAATCTATTCATGGCATTTGTGTAGTCCTCTTTTTACTACTGCTGTTAACATGTTAAGCACCATATCAATCACCGGTGACTAAGACTATACTTTCCATCAGGAAGATAAAACATGTTAAAGCGGTACCTTGTAAATAATATTCTGTTGGATTGAATAACCAACCCATTCCCTCAGGTCTCTTGTGTAGTCTTGACTGATGCTTGTTGAGGGTCCCTTGCACATGTCTCACATCAAAACTCCTCTGCCAGCTGAACCAGTTTGGCTCAGTGGATAGAACATCGGGCTGCGGACTGAAAGGTTCCAGATTCGATTCCGTTCGGGGGCATGTATCTTGGTTGCGGGCACATTCCCAGTGGGGGCGTGCAGGAGGCAGCTGATTGATGTCTCTCTCTCTCATTGACGTTTCTAACTCTCTATCCCTCTCCTTTCCTCTCTGTAAAAAATCAATAAAATATATTTTTTTAAAAAGAAACTCCTCTGCCAATTGCAAAAATTCCCAACTTCTTTCTGTAGTCTGTCCCCAAAGGGTCTGGCTCTTTGCCCTGGCCAGGTGGTTGGAGTGTCATCGGACACCAAAAGGTGGCTGATTCAATTCCCAGTCAGGGCACATACCTAGTTTGCAAGTTTGATTCCCATTTGGGGAGCATACCACTCTCTCTCTCTCTCTCTCTCTCTCTCTCTCTCTCTCTCTCTCAAAATCAATAAAAACATATCCTTGGGTGAGAATTAAAAAAAAAAAAGTCTGGCTCTTTGCTACTTGGGAGAATTTAGTGTCAAACATAAATCTGTTCCTCAAAACTGTCAAGATGAAGTTACTGTGTTCATCCTCTTCCAGAGCCTTTTTGAAAGACAGAAGTTCTTTTACAATTATCTGTCCTTAGAGGAAGATGCTGATTTGTTTCTCACACATTTTTGTCTCTGAGCCGGTTTACTCCCCACAATAAAACAGCCCCATTACTTTTTAAATAGCTTTATTGAGATATAATTCACATAACATTTATTTAAAGTACTGTACATGATTCACATATTGTACTTTTAAAGTATACAATTCAGTGTTTATTAGTATATTCACATAGTTGTGCAACCATTGCCATAATCTAATTTTAGAATGTTTTTATTATCCCCAAAAGAAACCCCGTGCCCATAGCAGTCACTTTCCATTTCCCTAACTCCCAGTTCTAGGCAATCACGAGTCTGCTTTCTGTCTCTCTAGATTAGCCATTGCTGGACATTTCATATAAATGGAATCATACCATATGTGGTCTTTTGTGATAGGTTTCTTTCATTTGATAGTACTGATTTTTAAAAATACCCTTATTCTTTTTCCACAGAACAGATATGGTCTTATAACTCTCATTAGTCCATCCGTGGTCTAGTTTTATTGAATTTGAGATATTTGGTTAAGTTGCAAAATATCCTGTCACATATCAAATAACACTGGCTGCTGATAGTAATGAAAATGATCCTGTTTCAGAGCCAAGAGAATTTTGCCCATGATTCAGTAATAGTTATATTACATAAGGCTGATCCAAACTATTGCTTTGGTCAAATGAATTGGGATATAATAGGACTCCATGATTTTCCCATTGACCCATGTTCTAATAGGTTATTTGAAGCATTGGTTTGTATACTAATAATTCCTGAGGATCATAAAACATTGGAGCTGGATACAGCCCTGCAGTCATTTGTACTAATCTATCTTCCTCTAACTCTTACCCCGATTTTACAGATTTCAGAATATTCATAGCTAATTAATAGAACCTGTTATAGCAAGATTAGAATCAATGTGTCTCAATTACTAATCCAAAGTTTTTTCCTTTACTTCTTTTTGGCCTCGTTGATTTTTAGCCTGACTTGTCTAGAAACCAGAGCTTAGGACAGAAATTAAGTGAAGCTTTATTAGAGGTACAATCCCAGGACAATGAAAGTGAGGGAAAAGAGATGAGAAGCAAGAAGCTATGAGAAGCAAAGGAAAGTGACTGGATTTCCAAGCTGGCAGCTGTGTCATGATGAGCCTCATGGGAATGAACAGACAAATCTCCCATGCAGAATTCCAAAATAATTTATGTAGTTACTCTAAGGAGGTCAAACATAAATCCCTACTTCTTAAGTATGCACTGCGCATAGTAACTTCCTTCCAAAGGGTGCAGTGTGGAAAGGTGTTGGGAGAGTGACTTTATTGTGGAGAAACTGACAAACATTACCTTCGCCAAATGATGAAAATTGATGTTGGTAGTGACAAGTGATATTCATAACTTGCATTCTTGATGTCATGTGCTGGGAATGGCACTGTACTTCTTGTCATCTTCCTCTCAAAACCCATAACCCAGATTAATCATGAGGAAGGCCTCAGACAAATTGCAACTGAGAGACAGTCTACAAGATACCTGACCAATATTCTTCAAAGCTGTCAAGATATTTCCAAAAAGGAAAATCTAAAAAATAGTTACAGCAAAGAAGAGCCTAAGGAGATATGACTACAAGATGTAATGTGGTATCTTGGATGGATCCTGGAATAGAAAACAGACATTAGGTTAAAACTAAGGAAATGTGAATAAAATTTGGATTTAACTTAAAAATAATATATGAATGTTGGTTTATTAATGGTGATAAATGTGCCATCCTAATATAAGGTGTAAATAATAACAAAAGAAATTTATTCATCTCTAAAACTGGGAAAAATTATTTAAATGATTTTATATAGGTGATTGAATATATAAATTAATTAGATGAAGGACAGGGAAGGGTTAAAGAAGACTCTGGAATTTCATAGTCAATGAGAAATAGTCAATTTAGTATCTAATTGTTTGCTTTATGGTATGTAGATTGGAGGAAAATTTTTCTAAATTTTAGGAAAAAGTAAAAATACTCTTTAATCTCAGATATCCTTCAAATACAACTTCCCCATAATATTTTTGTTTTGTTTCTAGTTTTTTGAGTTTCTTTCATTTACGATGATTTATTCTAAAAATATAGCCACCCCTTTTTGGCATACTGCTGAAGAGGAGAAGAAACCATTTATATGGAAACTAGACTAGCTGCTATTCCAGGCTAAGGTAATACGCTCCTGCTCTAACAGTTCATGTATGTAATTTTTTATGAAAGATGGTGTATATTAATCTACTGGCATTTCTAAATTTGATCTTTTAAAAACTTCATTCACTCAACTAAAATGTATTGTCCTCAGGTACAGGATGATATGGTGGTCAGAAAGGTGACTTATACACAGGTCGTGCTCACCAAAGTTTATAGTTCAGTGCTGGACAAGACATGTTATAAACAACTATGCCAGAAAGTAGAGGGTTATAACTTTCTGGTAGAGGTGTTGATAAAGTCCTATCTAAAATAAGTAGCAGAGGAGATTACTCCAATTTGGAGGACCCTAGGAAGGCTTCATGAAGGGGATAGGAGGTTGACTTGATCTTAAATAATTGCAGACTCTTAATCAAGGATTATGTATTATTAATTTGCATACCTATTGTATACAGTAGGTGTTAAATAACATTTGTTGAATGACTGAAGGGTTTGTGAATGCAGAGATGGTAGGAGAGGAAAGACATTTAAGTCCCACCTATTGCTTCTTATGATGTGATACAAAACTAATGTCTATGTCTGTCTTTTTTTTTTGCCTAGTTTATTCTTCAGTTGATAAATCAGTTCATTTTATTTTGTCATTTTCCATTTCTGTATCTCAACAAATACATTACTTATAAATTTATTATATATAAAGGTTTTTACAATGACTTTCTTATGGCTAGAGTATGGAATGAAGGAGGAAAGCCAGTCATTTCTTCATAAGAATCATCTATTTTTTAAGGTGCTGGTTTGCCCTGAAGGGTGTTCCAGATCACGGTTGGGGTTCCCCTGGGACTTGGGGCAGACTGGGTGAGGGGCCTGTGGTGGTTTGCAGGCTGGCCATGCCCCCTGATGACCCAAGCGAAGGCCCAGTATATGGGATTTATTTATTTTTTATAATTGAAATTCTGTAGCCTTGAGCAGAGCCAAGCCTTCTGCTTGCTCAGTGGCTGCAGCCATTTTTGTTGGGATTTCTTTATCTTCTATAATTGAAACTCTGTAGCCTTGAGTGGAGGCCAAGGCAGGCCAGGGCTATGAAAGCTTGGCTTCCTCCATCATTGGGGGCAACTCAAGCCTTCTGCTCTCTTCAGCTCCATGGCTGCCACCATTTTTGTTGGGATTTATTTATCTTCTATAATTGAAACTCTGTAGCCTTGAATGGAGGCCTGGGCTGGCCAAGGTGTGTGGAAAGCTTGGCTTCCTGCATTGCCAGTGAAACCCAAGCCTCCTCCTGTTCACTTCGTGGCTGCATCCATCTTGGTTGGGTTAATTTGTATACTTGCTCTTGATTGGCTGGTGGGCATGGCTTGAGGGTATGGTGGGGTGATGATTAATTTGCATATTACTCTTTTATTAGATAGGATAATAAATATTGCATATCATCTGTGGATTTCAAGCCCATAGGTTCTCTCCCTTATTTCTATAGATTGTTAAAAAGTAGCTGATAGCACATCTAGACCATTTTTGGAGGATTTCTCTGTCTATTGCACTGTTGTTACTTGTTTTTTAAATGACTGAACTTTTTAATCTACAGGCAATAGCAGTCCTCCTAAGAACTAGAAAGTGCCTTAGCAGTGCCTTTCTGGGGATATAGCTATAGTAAAAACTAGTATAGATATGATACCAAAATCACAAGTGACAAACTAACAATAGATACTTTAGACTTCATCAAAATAAAAACTTTTGGGCTGCATATCATAACCAGTTAGAAAGTGGAAAGACATCCCACATAATGGGAGAAAATATTTGCAAATATTTACATATTACTATGTAGGAGTTTATATATATAGGATTATATATATACATATTATTATATAGGAGTTTGCATCCAGAATATATAAAGAGCTCTTACAAACCACTAATAATGAGCCTATATAATAAAGAGGTAATATGCAAATTGACCATCATTCCAACACAAAAGATGGCTGTCAAAAGATGGCCAGCAGGGGAGAGCAGTTGTGGGCAATCAGGTCAGCAGGGAAGGGCAGTTGTGGGTGTACCAGACCTGCAGGGGAGGGCAGTTAGGGGTGATCAGGCCAGCAGAAGAGGGCAGTTGCGGGGGACCAGGCCTGCAGGAGAGGGCAGTTGAAGGTGACTGGGCCAGCAAGGGAGGGCAGTTGGGATCAACCAGGCCTGCAGGGGAGGGCAGTTGGGGGCAACCAGGCCTGCAGGGGAGGGCAGTTGGGGGCAACCAGGTCTACAGAGGGAGGACAGTTAGGGGTGACCAGGCCAGCAGGGGAGGGCAGTTAGGGATAACCAGGCCAGTAGGAGAGGGCAGTTAGAGGCAATTGGGCCAGCAGGGGAGCAGTCAGGTGTCAGTCATGCTGGCAGGAGAGTGGTTAGAGGGTGATCAGGCTGGCAGGCAGAAGCAGTTAGAGGCAATCAGGCAGGCAGGCAGGCAGGCAGGCAGGCAAATGGTTGGGAGCCAGCAGTCCTGGATTGTGAGAGGGATCCCAGATTGGAGAGGGTGCAGGCTGGGCTAAGGGACACGCACACACATCACCCCCCCTATGCACAAATTTTATGCACCAGGCCACTAGTAATAATAAAACCATTTAAAATGGGCAAAGGATTGAACAGACATTTCTCTAAATAAGATACACAAATGGCAAGAGTTCCAAAATGGCAGTGGAGTAAGTGCAAGCTACACCGAACTATCCCAGGACCAAAGTGGAATTACAACCAAAATACAGAAAAACCATTTAATAATCAACTGAAAACTAGCTGGAGAGAATCAGATTAATCAAGGACTGAAAGTGGAGACTGCATAGAGACTGGTAGGAAGTATGGAGGTGCAAAAGGACTGGCTGGGCTCCCACAAACAGCAGCTAAATCCTAGCCATAGCAATTAGACAAGAAGAAAACATAAAAGGCATCCAAACTGAAAAGGAGGAAGTAAAACTGTCATTATTCGCAGATGACATGATAATGTACATAGGAAAACCTAAAGACTCCACCAAAAAACTACTAGATTTAATACATTAATTCAGCAATGTAGCAGGATACAAAATTAACACCTATAAATTAGAGGCATTTTTATACACCAATAATAAATTCTCAAAAACAGAAACTAAATAGTCCCATTTACCTTTGCAACAAAAAAATTTAAAAATACTTAGGGATAAACTTAATCAAGGAGGTAAAAGACTTACACTCTGAAAATTATAGAATGTTGAAAAAGAAATGGAGATATATACAAGTGGAACAATATGCCATGTTCATAAATTAGTAGAATTAAAATCATTAAAATGTCCATACACCCAAAGTAATCTATAGAGTTAATGAAATCCCTATTAAAATACCAACAGCATATTTCACAGATCTAGAACAAATACTCTAAAATTTTATATGGAATAAAAAAACCCCACAAATATCTACAGCAGTCTTGAAAAAGAACAAAGTTGGAGGGATCACAATAACAGATATCAAGTTACTACAAAATACTGTAATCAAAACATCCAGGTACTGGCACAAGAATAAGCATATAGATCAATGGAACAGAACAGAGATCCCAGTAATTTACCCAAGTCATTACACTCAATTAATATTTAAAATGGCATCAAGACAGTCTCTTCAATAAAAGTTGTTGGGAAAATTGGACAGACACATGCAGAAAAAAAAAACTAGACCACAACTTACACTATACACAAGAGTAAATTCAAGGTGGATAAAAAAAACTTGAATTTAAGTAATGAAACGATAAAAATCCTAAAAGAAACCATAGGCAGCAAAATCTCAAATATCTCTTGTAGTAATATGTTTGCTGTTACATCTCCTAAGGCAAGGGAAACTACAGTGAAAATAAACAAATGGGACTACATCAAAATAAAAAGCTTCTATACAGCAAAAGAAACCATTAACAAAGTGAAAAGGGAGCCCACTGTATGGGAGAGCATATTTGACAAAGATATATCTGATAAAGGGTTAATATCCAAAATATACAAGGAACTCATACAACTTAACAAAAGGAAGACAAACAATCCAATAAAAAAAAAAGGGCCAAGGACCTAAATAGACACATCTCCAAAGTGGACATACAGATGGCTAAGGGACATATGAAAAAATGCTCAAAGTCACTGATCATTAGATACCAATTAAAACCAACAATGCGGTATCACCTCACACCTGTAAGAATGGCTACCATCAACAAATCAACAAATGACAGTGCTGATGAGGCTGTGGAGCAAAGGGAACACTAGTACACTGGTAGGAATGCAGATGGTGCAGCCACTGTGGAAAACAGTATGGAGTTTCCTCAAAAAATTAAATATGGAACTGCCATTTGACCCCATGATCCCACTTCAAGGAACATATTCTAAGAAACCCAAAATGCCAACCAGAAATAATATATGCAACCCTAAGTTCATATCTTACAATAGCTAAGATCTGGAAATAGCCCAAGTGCCCATCAGTAGATGAGTGGATTAAAAAAAAAACTGTGGGCCGAGACAGGTTTGGCTCAGTGGATAGAGTGTCAGCTTGCGGACTGAAAGGTCCTGGGTTCGATTCTGGTTGGGGACACGTGCCTTGCTTTTGGGCACATCTCCACAGTGGGGCATGCAGGAGGTGGCTGATCGATGTGTCTCTCTCATCGATGTTTCTGACTTTCTATCTCTCTCCCTTCCTCTCTGTAAAAAAATCAATAAAAACAAACAAACAAACAAACAAAAAACTGTGGCACATTTACACCATGGAATACTATGCAGCAGTAAAAAGGAATTGTTTTTTTACCCTTTGAGACAGCATGGAGGGACTTGGAGAGTAGTATGCTAAGCAAAATAAGCCAGTCAGAGGAAGACAAATATCATACAATCTCACTTATATATGGAATCTAATGAACAAAATACAAAGACATAGGAGCATGGAACAGACTAACAAATCTCAGAGGGAAGCAGGTGTGGGTGAGTGGGAAGAGATCAACCAAAAAACTTTTTACATATATGCATAACCCATGGGTACTGACAGTAGTGTGGTGAAGGCCTGGGGTGGGTGGCTGGGACAGGCTAGAAGAGGTCAGTGGTGAATAAAAGGGTTCATATATAGTACTTTCAACAATAAAGATTTAAAAAATAAAAGATATACAAATGGCCAAAACACATGAAAAGATACTCAACTACTAGCTGTTAGAAAAATTAAAATCAAATCAAAAGTACAATGAAATACCACTCCACACCAGGGGGGGTACAATTTTAAAAAACAATACAAGCCTTGTGAAAATGTTGAGAAACTCAAATTCTCATATACTGTTGCTGAGACTATAAAATGATGTCACTTTGGAAAATAGCCTGACAGTTGCTAAAAATGTTAAATATAGTATATAGAATTACCATATGATCCAGCAATACCAAGCCCTAGGTACAGTGGTACCTCGAGATACGAGTTTAATTCGTTTCGTAACCTTGAGGCGTGGGAAACTATGAGATGCTCGAGCTGAGGTAAACTGGTGGGTCGTGTGCAGCCAGCCGATCCACGCGATTACTCCTATCTCAAATGTTGCTTGTATTTCAAAGCAAAAATCACTCGCTCCACGGCTCGTATCTCAAAAATCTTGTATGTTAGGGCACTCGTATCTCGAGGTACCACTGTATATACCCAAGAGAAATGAAACCATATGTCTACACAAAAACTTGTATACAAATGTCCATGCCAATCCTATATAATAAAAAGGTAATATGCAAATTGACCCTAATGGCGGAACTGCCAGAACGACTGCTCAACCAGTCACTATGAGGCGCACTGACCACCTCTTGGTCCTTTTCCCCTGCCGGCAGGCTCTGATTGCCCAGTGGCAAACGAAGAACTGGGAGTGGGTGGTGAGGGATGCAGGTGGTGCCAGGCCAAGGCCCCCACCCCACCAGTTGCCCCACAACAGAGGGCAACCCATGGCAGGGGTGGGGCTGGCAAGCAGGTGGTTCTCACCCCGGGTGGCAGGTTCTGATGGTGAATGAGAAATGGGAGTGGGTGGCAGCAGGGGGCGGGGCCAGCTGCAGGCAGCCAGGGAAGATGGCCCTGCTTGCAGGGCAGGTCTAGGGATCGTACCCCTGCACAAATTTCATGTGCCGGGCCTCTAGTCCTATCTAATAAAAGAGTAATATGCAAATTGACCGTACCTTCGCTACCACAAGCCACGCCCACCAGCCATGCCCACCAGTCATGCCCACCAGCCAATCAGAGCAAGTAGCAAATTAATCCAACCAAGATGGCTACAGTCACAGAGAAAGCAAGAGGGAGGCTTGGGTTGCCCCTGGTGATGGAGGAAGCCAAGCTTTCCATACAGCCTGGCCAGCCCAGGCCTCTGCTTAAGGCAACAAAGTTTCAATGGCTGTGGGAGCAGAAGGCTTGACTTTGCTCCAGGCTACAAAGTTTCAATTGTAGAAGATAGATAAATCCCAGATACCAGAGCCTCCACTTGGGTCACTGGGGGAGCAGACTACCCCACACCCCAAGGGAACACTCACTCTGTTCCAGGACACCCTTCAGGGCAAACCAGCTGGCCCCCACCCATGCACCAGGCCTCTATCCTATCTAATAAAAGAGTAATATGCAGGTTGACCATCACTCCAACACACAAGATGACTGCTCCTATATGGTCAAAAGATCCTGTCCCCATGTAGACACAAGATGGCCACCACAAGATGGCCAGCAGAGGAGGGCAGTTGGCAGGGACCAGGCCTGCAAGGAGGGCAGTTGGGGTGATCAAGCCTGCAGGAGAGGGCAGTTGGGGTGACCAGGCTGGCAGAGGAGGGAAGGTGGGGGTAACTGGGCCTGTAGCAAAGGGCAGTTGGGGAGGACCAGGCCTGCAGGGGAGGGCAGTTAGGGGTGACCAGGCCCACAGGGGAGGGCAGTTAAGGGCAAACAGGCTGGCAGGGGAGCAGTTAGGCATCAGGTAGGCAGGGGAGTGGTTAGGGAGTGATCAGGCTGGCAGGCAGAACTGTTAGGGGCAATCAAGAAGGCAGGCAGGTAAGCAGTTGAGAGCCAGCAGTCCTGGATTGTGAGAGGGATGTCTGACTGCCCTCAAGGGTCCCAGATAATGAGGGAACACTCTAGGTTGAAGGACACCCCCCTCCCCGTGCATGAATTTCATGCACCGTGCCTCTAGTATTATTTATAATAGCTTAATGGTGGGAACAAGACAAATGTCTATCAACTGAGAAATAAACAAAGTGTATTAATTTACACTACAACATGGATTAAATTTGAAAACATGCTAAGTGAAAGAAGCCAGAGCCTAAAGGCCATATATTGTATGATTCACTTTATATAAAATGTCAAAAAGGCAAATCCATAGAAGATAGAAAGTATATTAGTGGTTGCCAGGGTTGGTAGGAATGAGAATTAGCTGTTAATGGATATGGGTTTCTTTTAGGGGAGACAAAAAATGTTCTAAAATTAGATTGTGATGGTTACACAACCCTTTGAAATATATAGAAAGACTTCTGAGTTATACACTTAAGATTTTATAGTATATCTCAAAAATGTTGTCCTTATAATAAAAATGGTATTTGCATGCTAGATACCTATTGCTTTCTGAATAAATATCTTCTTAAGAATGGTTCCAACTGATATTGCTGTGGAAAAGTTATAGGGAAATCTTTTCTCAGATGACAAGGATGCCCTAGTTCTTGATATTTGAGAATTAAGGGAAATTGGATTTGGCTAACCTTAACACAAGTTCCAAATGAATTAAATGTATACATTGTATTATTCCCAAGAATTTGCATTTTACATTATGCTATTTCCAAGAATTTGCAAACACTAAAAATATGTAAAGGTTCAGAATTGCTTAGAAAAATTTTACTGACCATTCTTAGAAAAATAATTATGCCAACATTGTGTTTCAGTTCCAGAGCCAACAGAATCTATGTTAGCTCAAGCTAGCAAAGACCAGGAAAGCTGCTAGAAAGGAAAATTGGAAATTGAATTAATATTAGCCTCTTGAGCCAGTCCATTTATGTGTGGCTCATTGTACTTTTTTGTTTGCCTTGAATTGGCTTTGGCAATAGGATGTTGAATTTAACATTTAAAATAAATAGATAGAAATGTATGCTGTATGGAAATGTCCTTGGATCAATAAAACTTATGAAGTGCTTTTCATCATTTATCTTAAAAAATTATTTCTAATGAATGAGTAATTTATATACTTCCATTCTTAGTATAATAATGTCCTAATACATTTGTATCTATTTATTGCTTTTTTCCCCTTTTCATTTTCTTTGACTTAACTCCTACTTGGTCTCTATTCAAAGCTAAACTAAAGATAGCAAAATCTTTTCTTTTGGGGGAAAATTGAAGAAGGGAAGAATACAATACCTCTCTCTTTTCTTAAATGAAAAGAGAACCCATTCATTTATTCAGGAATTAGTTGCTGAGTGCCTACTCTGTACAAAGCATTATGCTAGGTATTGGGTGTTTCTAAAATAATCAAGGAGATTACTACAAAGCTGTGCTCTGAAATACAGTTTAATGTAACATTCCAATGTTATGAATAATGATAATAGCAAAGAGATGATACTGATGTAGGTAAAAGGAAATAATTCTGTTGAATTCTTTGTGACAGAGTGACAAATGGTAACAGACCCTGTTTGAGCCCTGATCATGAGCTGAAGAATGACTGCTTTTCCCAATGGTGAGATAGTAGTGCTTTGACCTGATGTTCAAGCCAGCTGTTCTCTCATTTTCAGGATATAACAGCATTGTATTCATATATCAAAGAGAGTGAATGACAAATACTACTTTTCTCCTTTCTACTCTTGTCCTTATGCCCTTTTCTTGCACTCTGAATGCTCTAACCATTCCTATCTCCATTTTGTTTCTCCTCCTTTCATATTACTGTCCATTGAAGAATAGTCTTTATTCCTATTGTCACTGATACTTCTTTATTACTATTGTATCCCATGTTGAGCTTAAAGGACATACATACAGGTATATATAAATATGTACATAAGCATAGTCAACCTTTTATTCTACTTTCCCCTTCTCTTTTTGCTTATTTAAATTGTTTTAACTTTGGTTGATGTGGGGTGAACAGCCTTTTGGTCTGATTCATTTGAGCGTAGTTAGAATACAAGATATACCAGAGGGGGAATTGCATCTGTCATAACTTATTAGCCATCTCTCTTATATCAGAAAAGACAACATGACAGGAAAATGAGTCCTTGCCAAAATGCCATGTCTAAAAATCTAAGGTCAAAAATTGAAAAAATATCTAGGAAAAATTATGGAATTTGCTCATTAGTCAGTAATGCCACCTGTAACCATTGTGGAGGAGAATGGATGACTTCCTAGACATCTCTGACGAAGTGATGCAGGAGAGACTGAGCTCTTGTTAACAGAGTTTTGTAAGTTATTAGTAAGTCTACACTTTCAACTGGATTAGATATTAGGCTATGTTTTACCTGCTAACCAGTGAGTGTAGGTTTGGAAGGAAAATCAAATTAGTTCTAAATAGTATAAAGGAAGTTTATTTTTCTTTCCAAATCGGGGTTGTAGTGTGAGTTAAATAAAGTATGTGTCACAGTTATATTTAGGAGGCACTCAGACAAAGTGTAGTCATCAAAGGAGTCCGAGATAGAACATAGGGCAGGTTCTATTGGAAAGCAAAGGGAGCAAGAGTTAAAAAAAAATAAAAACTGCAGTCATTAATGTTGAATGATACCTAACAAGGAATGTGATTAACATGTGCCTGTTGGATTTAACAACAAGGTCATCCATGGCCTTTGATAGTGACATGGTGGGGCAAGGAACTGTTGAAATGGAAGTGTGAAGGGAAGAGTCAGGAAGAAGATAAGGATGCTGACCAGCACTGCTTCTATCTCATTGGACTAGGATCCTATACATAAAACAAAAAGTATAAGGCTTAGAAAGAAATAAGAGTAATGTCATTACTTACAGATGATGTGATTTATTTGTCTACTAAAAAAAAAAATCCAAGAGAATCTACAACTACTGGGTACACAAATATATAAACCTCAGAATTTCATTTCTGTTCTACAGGCTTACCATGTTACCTTATTTAATTCTGTTAATAGCTATGAAGCATGATGACCATTCCCATTTTATTGATAGGAAATTGTGGTCCAGAGAAGTTAAGTAACTAGCACAGTCACTCAACCATGTGCATACAAAGACTTGAGCCCAGACAGGTCGGCTCTAAAGGCCCACAGTCTAACCACTGCTCTCCATGTCTTCAAAGACAGGGAGAGAGTAACTTATAACTTAGAAAGGACACAGGATACATGGAGTTTGGGGATTTAGGGGTTGTGTTTTTTATATAAAGACTAGAGGCCTGATGCACGAAATTAATGCAAGGGGCTCAGCTCTCGCAGCCCTGGCTGCCTTGACTGGCCCTGACAGCCCCCCAGCTTCATCTGGAAGGTCATCTGGAAGGCCATCCAGAAGGTTGTTTGGCTGTTGGGTCTAATTAGCATATTAACTCTTTATTATATAGGATAGGAAAATGTTGAGCGGGTATATGACTGATGGAAAGAGTGGAACTGGTTAATAGAACTTAGTTCTGGAAGCAACAGAACAATGAGTTTAGCCTTGTTCAGGAGAAAGGATCCCTCTTCCTCTCACACTAGTTCAAAGGTTATTATGTCTGAAACAAACATCAGAGTTTGGAGGAAGGCATTTTTGTTGCTCTAATCCTATTGACAATTGCTCTCTGACTACTTGTTGTAGGCAATACTGTATTAGGAGCAATTCCTTTAATTTTTTTGACAAGTGGCATAGTTTCTTTGGCCAGAGGCTTCTCTTTGGTCAGCATACATTTCTCACTTAGTTCATCCAAGTGGTGCCTTTAGAGAGGGTTTACTATAGGGAAGATCTGTCAGGGACACACCAATGACATTTTTGAGTCATTCTATTTGGTTGGCTTTAGGACAGAATAAAAGCCTCTCAGCTGATAAATTAAAAAATAAAAAATAAAAACACCAGACTGACATCACCTTCTTGACATGCCTCAGAAACAGCCCAGGTTTTATGA
>PVJN01035307.1:0-22202 GCA_004026805.1 Lasiurus borealis
CACCCTATCCTCATGCATTCCCTAACCCCCAGTGTCTATGTTCATTGGTTATGCTTATCTGCATGCATACAAGTCCTTCAGTTGATCTCGTATCTACCCCACCTCTCCCTAACGTTCCCACTGTAGTTTGACAGTCTGTTTGATGCTTTACTGCCTTGGTATCTTGTTTTGTTCATCAGTTTATAATGTTCTTTATTGAGAAGCTAGGATCTTGATAATAACTCAACCACGTGCTCTCCCTCTGCCACTCTCCTACCCAAAATCTCCATCTTCCTGAAACCTGTGTTTATCTTTTACTTCTTTGCTTTCCTTTTATGTAATTTTATTGTATTTTCCTAAAATATATTTTTTATAAACTTGTTTTCCTTTACCAAAAGGTCCTGTGCTCTATGTAAACTTGTAAAATTTGATATTTTCACTTTTTTTAAAAAATATATTTTAATGATTTTTCACAGAGAGGAAGGGAGAGGGATAGAAAGTTAGAAACATCAATGAGAGAGAGACATCAATCAGCCGCCTCCTGCACACCCCCTTCTGGGGATGTGCCTGCAACCAAAGTACATGCCCTTGACCGGAATTGAATCTGGGACCTTTCAGTCTGCAGGCCGACGCTCTATCCACTGAGCCAAACCGGTTTTGGCTGTTTTCACTTCTCATGTTAAGATGCTTCCAGTCTGGGTGCCCCCTGGACCGTGCATGTCCCTTATACCGCTGTCGCTGTGTATAGCATCCATGGTGTGACTAGCACAGTTTATTTATGTACTCGCTCTGCTGGGCATTTTGGTTTTTCTGTTTTGCTTTCATAAACCGTAATGTTTCAAACATTCCTATGCCTTCTTGTGGTACCCTTGTACATGTGCAGTAACTTATCTCACATCTATTCCTCGGGGTAAGATGACTGGGTGATAGAGAATATACCGTATTTCCCGGTGTATGAGACTACTGGGTGTATAAGACAACCCTCAACTTTTCCAGTTAAAATATAGAGTTTGGGATATACTCGCCCTGTAAGATGACACCCGGCATATAAGACGACCCCTGACTTTTGAGAAGATTTTTCCTGGGTTAAAAAGTCGTCTTATACGCCAGAAAATATGGTATGTGTTTGATGTGATCATGCAGGTTTTTAAAAAATGTGCCGATTTTCATTCCCACCACGTATTCTCAATACTTGATATTGTCAGACTCTGATTTTTTGCCAATCAAATGGCTATAAAATATCTTACAGAGTTTGGCTTCCATTTCCATTTCCCTACAGTGCACATTTTTTTGTATCATCTAGCCAGACGTTTACTCTTCTGTAAAGTGTGTTGCCCATTTTTCTCCTGAGCTGATTGTGCTTTTCTTTACTTTTTTAAAAATATATTTTATTGATTTTTTTTTTAGAGAGAGGAAGGGAGAAGGATAGAGAGTTAGAAACATCGATCAGCTGCCTTCTGCATACCTCCTACTGGGAATGTGCCTGCAGCCAAGGTACATGCCTTTGATCAGAATCCAACCTGGGACCTTTCAGTCCAAAGGCTGATGCTCTATCCACTGAGCCAGGGCTGCCCTTTTTTTTTTTTTTTTTTAAATCCTCATTGTTTTTTGTTTTTAGACAGAGTGAAAGGAAAGGGGAGAGACAGAGAGAAACAACGATGTGAGAAACACATCCATGGGTTGCCCCTTGCACACACCCTGACCCGGGCTGGGGCGTGAGCCTGCCACCGACATATGTGCCCGTGACCGGAATCGAACCTGGGACCCTTTGGTCTGCAGGCCAATGCTCTATCCACTAAGCTACACCGACTAGAGCTGGTTGTGCTTTTCTCGATAGTTTGTAAGAGCTCTCTATTCTACACCTCAACTTGGGCTTGTGTTGCAGTTTGTAATTGGGCTTTTCACTTTTTTTGAGATAGTCATTTTTGATATTAATTCTCCTAGCAATTCAATTCTTTAATGAAGAAAAATGGGCCTCTTGAAAAGTTTATTAGGATCTGGGCTGAAGTTTGACTTCTTCGTTTTCTCGTCAGTGCCCTGGGGTGCTGAGGACAGGGACACGGAGCACCTCCAGGCTCCATCCTTCTCAGCCTCTGGGCCGCCCATTGTGGGTGGAGTGTGCTCTGCACAGCGAGATGAGAGGAGGCTGTTAGTTCAGATGAGAGTCTTATTATTCTCTGTATTAAATCATTTAAAGAGAATTACAGTTGTGAACGAGCCAACTCCGTTTCACGAGTCATTTTCAAGCAGAGGTTGGGTGAATAATTGAGAGTAAGTGAAATGACTTCCAGGACTTCTTCCCACTGAGCATTCCTTGCCTCCGGAAGACTGTTTTAAATGAGGTGGCCACCCTAGCAGTCTCTCCTTTATCATCACCATTCATCCAGCCACCCCCTCAGCTGATGGAGCATCTAGTGTTAATGCAGCATCAACAGGAATGGCTGGCACTGTGGGTGCACATGTCTTAGAAAAACAAGACAGTTCAAGCCTCAAAGAAGATCTGTAAGGGATTGTCAGACTCCCATAAAGCAAATATAATTTTGGCTGATTCACATTTTTAAAAATACAGTGGTACCTCGAGATCCGAGTGCCCTATCATACGAGATTTTTGAGATACGAGCCGTCGAGCGAGCAATTTTTGCTTTGAAGTACGAGCAACATTTGAGATAGGAGTCATCTCGCCGATCGGCCGGCTGCACACGACCCACCAGTTTCCCACTCCTCAAGGTTACAGAACGAATTAAACTCGTATTTCGAGGTACCACCGTATACCTTTTTCATTCATGAAGAAGGAGGGAGATGCCATAAGACAGTTGGCCACCATGAGACAAAATCTCTAAGAGATCCAGTTGAGATGATGTCACTTAAGTTGGTTTTCATGTTGCACTCTCCTCACCATTAATGGTTATTTTAAAGCAGGCCTTTAGTTCTCCCCTCCTTCTGGGATAATGAAATAGCAGGCTGGTTCCCGTAGCCATGGCAGCGTGCTCTCAATTGGAGCTAGAGGTCCCTGCCAGCCTTCTGTAACACGGGAGCCAAACCTCGTGAGTCCGGGCCAAGAATGGCTACGGAGGTAGACAGGGTCAGCAGGTTGCCTTGAAGAGGGACGTAGAGTTGGGTGGAGACAGCGGTGCTTCCCAGGAGCAAATTGAGCCGAGACCCTAGAGATGGTTTCTTTTCCGCTCGCTCACTCAGCTAATAAGTTCATTCATGTCCTAAGTTACAATATTGGGTCTACCGTTTTGTAGCCCAGATTGAACATCTGTTTCTCCCGTGAAGATGGATTCAGAATCATTTTATTGGTAGACCGTATAAAACCTTCTAACTAGAGATTCTCCCATTTCATGAGGATCTCCAATTCCTTTTTTTTTTTTTTTAAGATATTTGTCTGTTTGTTTTAAGTCTTCCATGGGGTGGACTGTTTCTCCCTTTCTGCTTTTCAGTTCTGCTAGAACTCCTTCATGTCCATCTTTTTTTTTTTTTTTTTAAGATATAAGTGTATGATGATGGAGTTGCTTATCTTCCCTTTGGAGAGAATAGAATGTTTGACCTCTCACCCTGGAGAATATCTCTGTCCTTCAAGAGGGCTTGGGGGGTGGGGCGGCATTCTGTTGGGTTTCCAATTCGCAGCTCTCCGGGAGATGGGGGAGATAATTGCATTTGCAGCGGGCGGTCCCATCCCCGGGACTGTCCTTGGTCCCTTTTGTTCTCCTATTTAGAAATTAAATTTCCTCCAATTATGTCCATTTTCGGTGTTGATGTGTTGCCAAGCAGCAGGACTTTCCTTGTGATGTGTGCGTTTGCTGAGACCCAGTTCCAGCCTCTGTGCTCACGCCTTCCCAAATCCTAAAGCGCCCACTGCGGTTTCTCGGGTTCCATTCCGGGGGGTGGAGGGGGTGTCCCCCACCTTCGTGCTGGCAGTTCTTTTTGAAGCGTAAAGCCTACTTTTGAGGTGCATTGTTCTGGGCTATCACTTCTCCCCTCCTTCCTGTCGCTGTGTGCAGGGTGCGCAGCACACACACTCCACACACCAACCCACACATTCCTGGCCTTCCTGTTCGGCTCTATTTTGGTCCTCGGCCGTTTTGACTTCCTGCCTTTAAACCCAAGCTAGAAGTTTAAACCCTAACCTGAAGAACTTCTACGCATCATACGCCATCCTCTGTTGAAAGCTATTTTTTATTTTTTATTTTTTCAGGAAAGAGTTGAGGCAAGTAGGAGAAATTATTGATTTCATTATTTCACGCCTCTCTTGCTTTTAGCTCCTACTGAATGGACTTTGAAATTTTAAACAAAATTTCCAAGTTAATTTGGATCGGGAAAGTAATCTAAAATAGCAGTCCTGCCTGGGTAATCTAAGTTAGGAATTGCTGAAATAACACAGTTGCTGTCTCATAAACACTTAACAGCATGCGAGCTTTTTCACGTACATTTACAGATCTGACGTTATACTTGGGAGGTATTCAAACTATATTCTTTAAAGATATATTTTATTGATTTTTCACAGAGAGGAAAGGAAAGGAATAGAAAGCCAGAAACATCGATGAGAGAGAGACATCCATCAGTCGCCTCCTGCACACCCCCTACTGGGGATGTGCCCACAACCAATGTACAGGCCCTTGACCGGAATTGAACCTGGGACCTTTCAGTCCCCAGGCCGACGCTCTATCCACTGAGCCAAACCGGTTTTGGCCAAACTATGTTCTTTAATGGCAGCTCTGTTGCTTCATACTCAGAGTGTCTGGTGAAACGCAGTGGCATAACCTTTACGCGGCGTTGCGTCTGCCTCGCTTGTGCCTACTAAGCTGGCATTCGCTGGAAGAAGCCCCTCTCCTCTTTCCACTCACATGGGTGCCGTCAATCATTTGCCAAAGAGACTTGACCCACAATTTAATGATGAGATACAATCCTGCAATACTAACTTTCCTATGTTTCTTCATCCGTCTTCGGGCTGTAGCGACTTCATTGGTTTTTCTATGTGATCGTTCAGGGGATGGTATGAGTAATCTAATTCTAGCCTCCAGAAAAAAAGAATCAACTGTGAGCACAGTCTGTTAGTTTTCAACATTGGGAAGGTATCTTACGTGTTATCTCTAGAAAATAAACTACAGTGGTACCTCAAGATACGAGTGCCCCTAACACATGAGATTTTTGAGATACAAGCCATCGATCAAGCGATTTTTGCTTTGAAATACGAGCAACATTTGAGATAGGAGTAATCGCACGGATCAGCCGGCTGCACACGACCCACCAGTTTACTGCGACTCGAGCGTCTCATAGTTTCCCACGCCTCTTCAAGGTTACGGAACGAATTAAACTCGTATCTCGAGGTACCACTGTACTCATTAAGCATCCTGTGGTACACGGGCAAGGCATCATTCCCCCTGATGGTGGGGGCTCGGAGGGAATTCCAGAGCGGATGTACATTTCCAGTGGTGCTGCTGCTCTTCTCCCTACTCTCGGATTTTGGGTGTGTGGGGGGCAGGGGCGAGGGAGGGTTTTTCAACAAGGGATAGAAGAGTGACTTCTTCCACTGGGTGAACTTTCTCCCTTTTCGCTTTTCAGTTCTGCTAGAATGCTCCGTGTCCTAGGAGTCCTGAACTCTTCCCCAGACGAAGGGACTTGGGGTCCTGTAGGTCTACAGCCGCTCTATAGCTGGCCTTCTGTCACAGGGAGAGTTCTGTCAAGTCCTCAGAAGCCATATGGAAGGGCTAACGTGTTTAAAAATAGCATATCCTGAATTCTCTTGAGCTCCTGATGCCCCCCTGAGAATGGTTAGATTTGGTTTCACCACACTTGCCATTCGTTGTTCTCTCTCTCTCTTTCTTTGGCCCCGTGTTCCATGACCTCTTCCCTGGTCAAATGTGAACCGAGAGACACATGGGAAAACAATACCCACACCATAGCACCCAGCCCCGTTAGAAGAGGGCGGCTCTCTGGCCTCTGATTGGTGTAGAGGTGGGAAGGGTGTTTGTGAGCCACTGATGTTTGGCCAAAAGAGGTACCTGGGTCTCCCAACCACGTTAGGTCCTGAGCTCCTTTAGGCCACTGACACTGGACTGTCTGAAGCTGCTTTCTTCTCCCGCAGCGCTTGGCAGGGAAGGAGGTGTTGGTTCTGCACACAGTAGGTATTCAAAAGTCCTCGGGAGTGAGTGGTCCCTCCCCCACTCCTTGCTATAAATGGGTTTGGTTTGGTAAAAACCCAGGGTTCTCAATTAATGTATTGGTTTTCATTTTCCTATGTATTTGTCTTTTCAGATCTCCTCTTCCCGATTGACATTTCGTTGGTCAAGAGAGAGCATGACTTTTTGGACAGAGATGCCATTGAGGCGCTGTGCAGGTAAATGGAAATGCTGTGAGCACTTTTCTTTTTTTTAAGAATGTTGTGCTTATCAATGCAAGATGGCTTTGTTTGCTTTTGTTCTAATTAGGTCAGGT
The DNA here is from genome assembly GCA_004026805.1 of Lasiurus borealis. NCBI lineage: Eukaryota > Metazoa > Chordata > Mammalia > Chiroptera > Vespertilionidae > Lasiurus > Lasiurus borealis. The sequence continues at coordinate 6,418 of PVJN01035307.1, forward strand.
CTTTGATTAGCAAATGGAAATAGTGACTTGCTTCATTATAAATCATAGGCCTTTCCATTAAAATCGGTAAAATTCTATTATTTAGTTTTGCCATTAAAATAACACTGCCCGAGATAGCACTGTTCCATATTTGGAACAACAATCATACATCATATGATTGCTCAAACAGCTACTGTATTTTCCGGCAGATAAGATGACTTTTTAACCCAGGAAAATCTTCTCAAAAGTTGGGGGTCGTCTTATACGCCGGGTGTCATCTTATAGGGCGGATAGATCCCAAACTCTATATTTTAACTGGAAAAGTTGGGGCTCGTCTTATACGCCGGAAAATACGGGTAACTTCAGATGGCTCAGAAGCGTGGAACAGGACTTTTCACAAGGCTGTGTGACTGAACGCACGGCCCAGCCAGGTCCCCTAACATAGTCAGAGCTGCTGGTGTACGAGGTGGAAATAACACAGTCACAGGAGTAAATGGGGGGGATGGGCCCTCCCTACTAGAGTCAGGAGGACCATTGCTTGAGTTCCCAGGACCATAGGATTAAAACGGCGGAAAAGCCGAGACCAGTTTGGCTCAGTGGATAGAGCGTTGGCTTGTGGACTGAAAGGTCCCAGGTTCGATTCCGGTCGGGGGTATGTACCTTGCTTGCGGGCGCATCTCCACTGTGGGGCATGCAGGAGGCGGCTGATTGATGTCTCTCTCATCGATGTTTCTGACTTTCTATCTCTCTCCCTTCCTCTCTGTAAAAAATCAATAAAATATATTAAAAAAACAAAACGGCAGAAAATAACCCAGCTTTCACCTACCGTGGACAGGCAGCCAGTGAGCACACATATGAAATGTGACCGAGAGTCAGGCATCCGTGTTTGCGGTGCTGGTGGGTCCTCAGGCAGGGTTCCATCCAAGCGAGAGTAACAAAACACAGCAGACAGTGGCAGTACTGACGAGCCTGCCAAACCTCAGGACATTTCATTCATTTTAAGTCATTCCTCCTTCGTCATTTTTCTCACAGCTTAGAAGTGTTACAGGCTGGGATCTGGGGGGAAAAAATGATACCTGAACAAAATCCACATGCTGACTCGACTGTAAAATTAGAAAAATTTCTTTCAATGTCGGTATTTATTCTAACTTGGAAAAACATTATTAAGAGAGAATGGCATCCAATACTTATTTCCATGTTGTCGGCAAAGAAAGCTGTGGTATTTCTGAGAAAGCATTATTTTTTCCTTGTGTAATACAGCGTTTTTTTAAAGCTGCTAACTTAAGCAGTGGTTTTAAAAGAAAGATAGGGAGGGTGTTTAGAATGGTAGGGGGAATAGACTAGTTCTCATGGTTTAAGAAAAAAAGAAGAAAGAAAAGAAAAGCCCTGTTACGCACAGAGACACGGTCACTTTTCAAACCCAATCAAATGACCGCTCGGTAATGCCCAGGGTCTGTGAAAGAGCGAGGCCCGAGCCCTGCACTGAGGGTGCAGCTTTAGAGCTCTGTGCTCTGGATGGAGACCCGGGCAGGTGAGGAGGGAGGGAGGCAGGGAAAGAAAAAGGGAGGGAGAGAGGGAGGAAGGGAGGGAGAAAGCATCTGGAGTAGGAACTACTGCAGACATTCTTCAGATGTTTTCATGCTCGGCGTGCGGCAGAATTAATTTATTTCCAATCCATCGTTGGCGATAACACACAGAAGTGGGGCCACTCATGTGATGTGTCCTGGGAAATATTCACGCATGGCGTCACATCTTCCATTTCACGTGTTGTAAGCCACTCAGTGAGTGCGCCCCTGAGCAGCAGCAGCAGCTCAGCAATTCCTGCGCCATAACAATATCCCTGCTGCCTGGCCGGCAGGTAGCTCAGTGGTTGAGCGTCGACCTATGAACCAGGAGGTCAGGGTTCGATTCCTGGTCAGGGCACATACCTGGGTTGTGGGCTCCATCACCAGTATGGGGCATGCAGGAGGCAGCCGATCAATGATACTAGTATCATTGATGTTTCAGTTTCTCTCTTCCTCTTCTTCTCTAAAATCAATAAAAATATATATATTTAATATATATATATATATATATATATATATATATATATATATATATACATATATATATATATATATATATCACTGTAGCCCTAGCCGGTTTCATCCAGTGGTTAGGGCGATCTACAGACTAAAGATCCCAGTTTCTGTCCTAGCCAGGGGCACAGGCCTCTGTTGCAGGCTCCATCCCTTCCGTCCCATCGGGCCGAGGGAGACAGCCAATCCGTGTGTCTCTCTCACCTTGATGCTTCTCTCTGTGTCTCCCCCTCCCTCCCACTGTCCCCCAGATTCTGTGGGGAAAATACCCTCCCGTGAGGATCAACAACAGCAAAATGTATCCCTGCAGCATTACAGCCTCAGGGTCACCATTAGATTCCTGGATGCCTTTTTTTTTTTTTTTTTAATCCCAACGTGAAATTTCGTTTCCCTGCTGTGCCGGGAAGGGCATCCTCTGTGCTTTATCATTTCCCCTGGCCCCTCGCTGTCCGAGAAGCTGCCCCCCTTTAAAGGGAAAGACCTGTGCTCCTAGGTATTTTGGGAAAAGCCGAAACAACTGGGCCGTGACCTGTGTTTGGACTCTGCAGCGTTGTCCTGCCTGGTTTGGTTTCCTCTGGTGCACAGAATCACATCTCCCAGGGTCCACCTGGAGAGGAATGCCGGCCGCCCTGGCTGTCAGCTTAGGGCGTGCATGGAGGGGGGGGGAGGGCAATGGGGAGATATGTACATATGTAATATATTAATAAAACAAATAAAAATAAGTAAATAAATAATCGGACTCTGGACCGGGAGCACGAGGGGAAAGGCTGGAGCTTGGGTTTTCTTTAAAAAAAAAAAAATTTTTTTTTTCAGAATTCACAGTAACAGCCATCAACTTTTTTTATAAGGGGAAACCAGGGCTGTTGCTCACATGTTCACCTAAACAGACTTTCATGGAAAATGCCTCTCCTTCCAGAAGCCTGAACAAACGTTTCAGAAGGAGAGGTGGGAGCCACCCCAGGGGCATTTGAGCATCTGGCTTTGAGATGCGCTGTGGGTTCAGAGCTGTCAGTCAGCAGAGGAGCTGGAGACACTTGTTTTACCATAGTGTCATTTTCATCTCACCTGCTATTGGCCTCTTCCATCCACTTCTCAGTCCTTGGAACTCAGGGCCAGCAAACATGTATCTGTAGGGTGGTGTGAAATTTTACCTCATTGAAATAGTTTATTTTATTTTTTAGTTCTCACCCGAGGACAACATTTTTCTTTATTTTTATTTATTTATTTATTTTTTTAGAGAAATGGGGGAGGAGAGGAGAGAGAATCAATGATCATTTACCTGCCTCACATACCTCTTGACCAGGCTCTAGATTGAACCTAGGGATAGGCCCTACCAGGAATCAAACCCACAACCTTTTGGTGCATGAAACGATGCTCCCACCCATGGAGCCACACTGGGCAAGGCTTTGAGTGGTTGCTTTTAAAAGCAGATGTTAATAGCATTACAGAAACTCAGTTGAAGTTTTGCTTTAATAAAACACTAAGCCCTAGCAGGTTTGGCTCAGTGGATAGAGCCTTGGCTAGCAGGCTGAAGGGTCCCAGATTTAATTCCGGTCAAGGGCACATGCCTGGGTTGCCGGCTCCAATAGGGGGCGTGCAGGAGGCAGCTGATAATGATTCTTCTCATCATTGATGTTTCTATCTCTCCCTCTCCCTTCCTCTCTAAAATCAGTAAATCAGGTTTTTTTAAAATAAAATATTTAATATTTAATTTGACATTTTTACTTTAAATAAAACGTTTTTAAATTTACTTTAAATAAAGTAATTCTTACACGATTTTCCTTTCCTACCATCAATCCCCAACACAGACAAACACACACATACAAATAGATGTTACCAGTCTTCCCATGTCTACACTAGTGTTGGGTTTAAAGATTTATTACAAACATTTGTACACGTACATTTGCAGATGTTATAGCTCCTTTGGTCAACAGTTTGGTAGGAGCAGATCTCTTAATATAGTTGACATAGGGCAGGAGCTTGTAGGCTTAAAATGGTCTTGAGAGTGATGATTCTCTCTTAAGTATAAAGTTTGGTGATGACTAAAAGTGATAATCATGGAACTACTCATTTTTTTGGATTTGGAGTGTTAACCGACGTTCTTACACTCATTGGTAAGGGATTCATGTATGTGTTTCCTTGGACAGATTGGCTTTTGTCCCCGACTTGCAAGCTTTGCTGTCTAATCCAGCCTTGATGATAAAGCCAAGATTATGGGAGTCACATTTAGTGTGACAGTCTTGAAGACAGTAATACAGACTGTGATCTGTGGTTAGAATTCTGCTTATGAATGAGTTTCTGGAAAATATTCCATATTTCTGTTTTCCTGTGGAATTGACTCCTGTAAACACTCCAAAGAATTACGTAAATAAGGTGATCATCATATAATGGTCGATAGATATTCCTGTGCTACCTGGTTTGGTCCTGTGGATAGAGTGTCAGCATCAGCCTGGGAACTGAAGGGTCCCAGGTTTGATTCCTGGTCAAGGCACCTGACCGGGTTACAGGCTCCATCCCCATTGTGGGGCATGCAGGAGACAGCCAATCAATGATTCTCTCTCATCACTGATGTTTCTATCTCTCTCCCTTTCCCTTCCTCTCTGAAGTCAACAAAGATACATTTTGTAAAAAATAGATATTCAGCCCTGGCCAATTTGGCTCAGTGGGTAGAGTGTCAGTCTGTGGACCAAAGGGTCCTGGGTTTGATTCTGCTCAAGGGCATGTACTACGGTTGCAGGCTCTTCCCTGGCCTGGGCCCTAATCAGGGTGTGTGCAGGAGACAATCAATGTGTTTCTCTTACATGGATATTCCTCTCTGTTTTTCCTTCCCCCACTCTCTCTAAAAATCAGTGGGAAAATATCCTTGGATGAGGACTTAAAAATCCTATATAATAAAAGCCTAATATGCAAATCAACCAAACAGCAGAACAACCAGTTGCTATGACACACACTGACCACCAGAGGCAGACGCTCAATGCAGAAGCTGTCCCCATCCCCCAGGCCAAAGAGGGTGCCATCCGGGGACCCCCCGATCACCCAACAGATCAGCCCTGGTCACTGGCCAGGCCTAGGGACCCTACCCATGCATGAATTTTGTGCATTGGGCCTCTAGTAATAATAATAAAATTAAAAATTTTTAAAAAAATAATAGATATTCATACCATCATCTTCAGTTTGCACTTTGTTGTGAAATAGCCCTTGACATGCTTAAGCTACATAAAGCAGCCTGCCTTATAGTAGGTTTGTACTTTTTATGGTTTATTAAGAGGGTAGTGCATGTGTTGTTGTTGTTGTTGTTTTTTTTCAAGTAACTGCACTAATTCCATTTAGTAATTGCATTTACCTTTAAGAATTGGCACGGTCTTTTTTTGTCCGGTCTTGGAAAGTTGTTTTTTCTTCCCTCACTCTTCCCTTGTACCTGCCCCTGTTTTGTTTTTGAGTAAGAGGCCCCGAGAGCCCGCCTGCTCTGCTTTTATCAGGGTGCTTGGAGGTCCCTGCGGCAAAGCTCTTGAACCTTCCCTGGCCCCCCGAGCTCCCTGCACCCTCAGAGCGGGGTACGAGGTGCCCAGAGATAAGCCTGACACATTCCCGTGGAGCTGAGCCCTGTGCGGGCCCCGGGGTGGGACAGCCCGCTTCTGCGCAGATGGTGCAGTGCCATTGTTCGCCCACTCGTCCGAGGAGTCACACTTAAGATAGTAGCTGTTCCCATACGTTATCACGGTTAGCGTTTGTTTTGGAAAGGAACGGAGCCCTAGCCGGTTTGCTCAGTGGATAGAACCTCAGCCCACAGACCGAAAGGTCCTGATTCAGTTCTGGTCAAGGGCATGCGTCTCGGTGGCAGGCTCCATCCCGGGCCCTAGTCAGGTCACATGTGGAGACCATTGCTGTGTCTCTCTCACATCGATATTCCTCTCTCTCCCTGTCTCTCTCCCTCTCTTCCACTCTCTCTCTAAAAAAAAATAAAAATCCTTGGATAAGGACTAACAACAACACAAAAGGGATGAAGCAGGTACTGGTTTTGCTCAGCAGGTGTGGCTCAGCGGTTGCGTGTTGGCCTATGAACCAGGAGGTCACAGTTCTGTTCTCAGACAGGGCATATGCCTGGGTTGCGGGCTCTCTCCCCTTCTCCCTTCCTCTTTCTCTAAAATCAACAAAAAAATATATTTTTAAAAAGGAGAAGAAGAAGATAATGTTTTTAAGTCCAAGGCCACCATATTTCAGTCCTGTGTACCAAACTGTAGCTTTGTATAACTTAGGTCCGGGACAAGATTCATGACCAAAGCTCTCATTTCCTCCTCTATAAAGTGAAGCTCAATAATCATATGTATGTATGCCTGAGGGCTGTTGTGAGGACAATACGTGTTAGGTACGAGCATAGTGCCCACCAACTCAGAGCAAGCCCCGAACTGGTCTAGCTGGAACCGGTGTCTCCAAGTGGGTTAGGTGGATTCTTTGGAGATTCTGGGGGACAGGGAATCCCCCACAAATCCAGGGATAACTTCAGGGCTCCCAAATCGAGAGACCGTTAGTTCGGCACCACCAACAGAAAAAGGTAACATTGATCTTTTATAAAACTGGCCTCCTGGGTCTTTTTTGTCGGACCCAAATCTAGAATTTGTGAAGTCAGCCTCTCTGACGCCCCCAAAGGCCTCCATGCCCCGTAAACCTGGTTATGAACACCATTCAACCAGCAAAGCCCAGATGAAGTCAAGTGGATATTTGGTTACAGGTGTGATTCATGAAACCCAGGCCTGAGACGGGCTGTAACCAGTCCAGACTCTTTTTAAGTTTTGAAAAACATTTGAAAACTAAAAAACACAGTGGGTTCAAGTCCTCTGAGTGGGATGCCCCTCAGAGAGGGCCCTGCCGTGCACTGTGTTTGAAAATCCGAGGACTTCTTCTCGGCGGCTTATTTTCTTGCCCTTCCCGTCAACCGGGAGAATTTCCCTGAACATAGGTGCTCTGGGTTATCTTTGTTTATTCTCTAAACAGGCTACCACATAACCTGTGAAATCAAAGGCGGTCTTATCAGCAGGCAAAAACACTCTCTCTTCTGTGTGTCAAAACGGTTTGACAAGTTGCAAGAGCAGGACTGGAAACGCGAGGCCTGGAAGAGGCCTCATGGTCCGTTTGAACGTGTGCGAGTGAAATGCTGGTAGCCTGTGACATGGGAAGAACTGCAGAGACTGATGATGCAAACCTGCAGGAGGTTCATTCGAGGAAGACGAAGCGATGATCCCCTGGAAGATGCTAGAAAGAGTTGGGGCCCAATGGGTTTCGCATATCATGTATTCCTGTGTGCGCAAAGGCTTGCTTGCTGCAGCTATTTCCAATGAAACGAAGTGATGTCCCGAAATTTAACATTACTGTCTGGCCAGGGGTAAAAGAAATATTCAGCTACAATATGACTCCTGTTCAGAAGCAGCATCTGATCCAGGCACTTAAAAAGAATGAGTAGTTCCATGATTATCACTTTTAGTCGTTACCAATCTTCATACTTAACCAGAGAATCATCATCATCACTCTCAAGAACATTTGAAGTCAACCAACGCCGGACTCTATTTAAGATTTTGATCCTTGAAGCTTCAGTATGGGAATTTTTAATTAATCATTTGCACTATTGCTGTAACTATATCACACATTATACTATACTGAAACAGGAAGCTGTGAAGAGAATAGGGCATTAAAGAGGGTTGGATTTCCTTTTGGTATAAGAACTCGCTAGTTTTTTTAATATATATCTTTTTATTGATTTCAGAGAGGAAGGAAGAGAGAGAGATAGAAACATCCATGATGATAGAGAGTCATGCATGCGCTGCCTCCTGCAAGTCCCCCACTGGGGATCGAGCCCACCACCTGGGCATGTGCCCTTGACCGGAATCGAACCCGGGACCTTTCAGTTCACAGGCCGATGCTCTCTATCCACTCAGCCAAACCAGCTAGGGCAGAACTAGTTTTTAAACAGGATGCCTAAGATGATTATAGGTGGGAGACTTTTATTTTTGTACGGGAATTTTTACTTGAGATACAACATAGTGTTTACCAACAGCTCTGCTCGTTTGTTGCTGTGACTGTGTCTATGAATAGAGACATCACAGGCGTTTACTGGGTGGAGCTTCAGGCAAGGGGTCAGGCTTCCCTCATGTTCCGTGAAGCACCTGACAGCACCTTCCATAGCAACGTGCCATTTCACTGTACTAGCACAACAGTAAAATTAAATGAAAAGAAATAAAGAAATAAAGAAATGCAGAGATACTGTGAAGCTACTCACTTTTTAAAGAACTTTCTAATACTCTTCTAAATTATAGATATTAACGGATTCAAAGAATCTCATTAAACATGTACACTGTTGGGGCGGGGGAGGGGAATGTATCCAGCCACCAGCGGTGTCCTGTCTTTGCTAACATTATTTCTTTGCTCTGTAGGCGTCTGAATACTTTAAACAAATGTGCGGTGATGAAACTGGAAATCAGTCCTCATCGGAAAAGAGTGAGTATCTAAATTGTATAAATAGGACAGGAGGAAGGGGGCAGACCGTCGCTCGATTATGTGTTTTGTAATTGGTTTTAGTGTTTGAAGTCTCACTTCCTCGTTCTCCAAAACATGGACATTTTTAATGTTATAAATCAGTCGAGTGTACCAAAGACTGTAGCTTTATAATATAATTTAGACCCAAGCTGCAGGCAGCCAATAGATTGTGTTTTTCCTGCTGTGTTTTTAAATGGAGGTGTAATTTATGTGTAACACTATATTAACTTAAGGCGCACAGTATAATAATTGGATATTTGTATGTATTACCAAGTGATTCCCCACAATAAGTCTAGTTAAACATCGATCACCACACATAGTTGCCTTTTTTTTTTTTTCTTATGATGAGAACTTTAAAATCTATTCTCTCGGCAACTTTCAAATCAGCAATACAATATTGTTTCCTAGAGTCCCTGTGCTATATACATTACATCCCTGGGACTTCTCTATACTAATAAAAGGGTAATGTGCTAATTAGATAGAACAGGTGGACTGGCCATCTCTTCTGAACTTCAGATTTCCTTTAGGACAAAGCCATGGTAGTGGGGGCCAAGGCAGAGGCAGTTAGGGGCGATCAGGCCGACAGGAGAGGGCCTTTGGGGGCGAGAGGAGGCTGGCAGGGGAGGGCAGTTGGGGGTGAAATCAGCCCGGCAGGGGAGAGCAGTTAGGGGCGATCAAGGAGGCAGGCTGAGGCAGTTTGGGGCCATCAGGCACACAGACAGGTGAGCGGTTAGGAGCCAGCAGTCCCAGATTGTGAGAGAGATGTCCGACTGCCAGTTTAGGCCCGATCCTTGCCTAAACCGGCAGTCGGACATCCCCCAAGGGGTCCGCGATTGGAGAGGGTGCAGGCTGGGCTGAGGGAACTTCCTGCACTGACTGGGCCTCTAGTTTTTTAATAACTGGAAATTTGTATTTTTTAACCCCATTCACCCATTTCATCCAAACCCCTGCCTCTGGCAGCCACCAGTCTCTCGTCTGTATCTCTGAGTTTTTCCTATTGTATTTTTCATCTGAAAAAAATCATCTATTCTGCCTCCTTAACTCAGTGCCTACTCCATATGAAAGGGATGGAGCTGAAGGCATCCGGTAGACTGCATTGCTCCCTACAGAAACTACAGCTAGCTCCCATATCTAACTGTGTTTCAAAGCTGCAGAGATCTGAGCGAAGGGCGCGTTGTGGGACAGTGAAGAATGTTAAGAGTGTTGGAGGGAGGAGAGGAATCGGGAGAGAAGGGAGGGCAGGAAATCCCACACATTCTGGTCAGACGGCGGCACGTAACTGAGTCAGATGGTATTTTCTTCTCGGTCTGCCATGTGAGGCCCCTTTATGAGCTCCCGGGAGAAGAAGTGGGCGTCGCACTGGGAGTGAGTGTCACAAATTAGAGTAAACAGGGATCCGTTCGTTCCAAGAACATACCTCTGGCCGCTCAGAACGCGCATTTTAATTACCCCGGAGGCCCCGGCCTGCAGCAGGCTGCCTTCCTGGGGGAGCTGAACCTTTGAAACAAGCGGACTGGAGCCTCAGGACCCACTGAGCCGCGGAGAAGGGCCAGCAGGCCCGCATTTAATGCTCTTGACTCACCATCCTGTGACACGAGGGTCCCGTGGAATTTCCCACACCGGCGGGAAAGAGAGGCATCATCCTGAATCATGGGTGCCTTTGACATTTCCCCTGAAAGGCTCAGAGGCAGTAGAGTCCCCACGGTTCCAGCACAATCAGCCAAGATGGTGCTTAATTAGCGTTTGTGAGCGTTGCAGATTGTCAGGCCTGGGTGTTAGGGAAGCAGTTACATTGCTGGGAGGGAGCGGGCCTGAGGTTGGAACTTCACTTCGGCTGTAGCTCTAGCCCCGCTGTCTGGCGGGGGAGGGAATGGAAAAGAACAGGTTAAGAGTGGAAACGGATTGGACCGAAGCAGGAAATGCCGTGGCTTTCCTTGCCCGGTTTGTCTCTCTCAGTCTGTTAGGAGAGCTTGGGGCCCTGTAGGGGGGCCGGAGACTTCAGTCACCCCTCTTCTCAGTGTTGAGAACTACCCTTGTGCTTGCAAAAGGGAACATAAACACACACTATCAACAGCCAGCCGCACCGGAGGCAGGGCAGAGGGAGTCCCACCCGCTGCTGACTCCAGCTCGAAATGCTTGGCATGCCTGGGATTTCCACGGACCTCGGAAGGTTCCAGTGAGCAGTTAAAGAACAGCTGACAGCCCCCATACAATGACTTATTTCTCTTTTTTAAAAATGTACTTTTACTGATTTCAGAGAGGAAGGGGAAGGGAGAGAAATAGAAACATCAGTGATGAGAGAGAATCCTTGATCAGCTGCCTCCTGCACGCCCCACACTGGGGATTGTGCCCACAATCCGCGCATGTGCCCTGTCCAGGAATCGAACCATGACTTCCTGGTTCAAAGGCCAACAATGCTCAACCACTGAGCCATGCCAGCTGGCAGATGCCTCTCATTTCAAGCACTTAGTCAGGCTTTTTCCTGTGACATTCTTTATATACATAGTAGTACCTCGAGATACGAGTGCCCTAACATACGAGATTTTTGAGATATGAGCCATCGAGCGAGCGATTTTTGCTTTGAAAGACGAGCAACATTTGAGATAGGAGTCATCGCGCGGATCGGCCGGCTGCACACGACTCACCAGTTTACCTCGACTTGAGCATCTCATAGTTCCCACACCTCGAGGTTACAGAACAAATTAAACTCGTATCTCAAGGTACCACTGTAGTTATTTTTTTTAATCCTGTATAATAAAAGGCTATTATGCAAATAGACTGAACAGCACAACCAAACAACCAGTCACTATGACGTGCGCTGACCATTAGGGGGCATGTGTGAAACATGGTGGGCATCAGCCATGGTGGGATGGTGGAACAGGTGAGCAGGGGGTACCAGACCAAGGTGGGGCGCTGGTCACTAGGATTGGGGAAAGCCACTCGTGGTTACTGAAAATTTTTTGCTCCTGTGCACCCCGCAGTCCAACCTGGCACTCACACCTACTGCTCGCTACCAATGTGGGTGCCAGAGCTGGGACACACACCCACTGCCGGTGCCCGGCACCGTTCCCCTGGCACCAGTCCGGATCGCTCGGCACCATCAGTAGATGCGAGTAGCAGCTGCCGGCCTGATCGCCCCTGAGGGCTTCTCCACCTTCCCCTGCTCCTGAGGGGCGATTGGGGCAGCAGCCACTGCTCGAACCCGCTGACGACACCATCCCCACTGACACCCGCTACTGGTGCCAGCCCCAATCGCTCTGCACAATCAGTGGGTGTGAGCAGGGCCCGTGCCATCACCATGTGGGAGTGGTGGTGGGAGTGGGGCTGCTGTGAGACGGGACCAGGGGCCATAGAGGGAGGGGCCAGATGGGGGTGCAGAGGACAGGCCGAGACCCGCCCTTGTACCTACCGCAGCCTCACAGCACACAGTTCTTTTCAAGGTGCATGAATTCGTGCACTGAGCCCCTAGTAATAATATAAAGATATGGGGGAGGGGGGGGACAGGGGTAATCAACCCTGTTATAAGCAGCCTCCCAGACCCTTGGCCCTCAGCATATGCCCTGCCCCCTGCGGTCTGCCCGTCCCAGGGACCCACGACTCCATCCTGTCTTTGCAGAGTGAGGACTCGGACGAGGATGAACCTTGTGCCATCAGCGGCAAGTGGACTTTCCAGAGGGACAGCAAGAGGTGGTCCCGGCTGGAAGAGTTCGACGTCTTCTCCCCGAAGCAGGAGGCGATCCTGGGGTCCCCGGAGGACCCCCGCCTGAAGGGCGCGCCGAGCCGCGAGAGCATGCTGACGGACTTCAGCGAGCGCCAGGAGGTGGCCTCGGTCCGCAGCCTGAGCAGCACGGGCAGCCTGCCCGCCCCGGCGCCCCACGGCGGGGGCGGGGGCCGGGGGGACGCGGCCACCCCCCGGACTAACTCGGCCCTCAGCGTCTGCTCCTCCTCCTCCACCACCACCACCGCGGGCCACTGCTCGGGCCACAACGACGACTCCTTCTGCAGCCTGCCCTCCCCCACGGAGCTGTCCGGCTCCGGCTCCGGCTCCGGCACGAAGGGCCAGGAGAAGACGGCCAAGTCCAAGACGCGCGGCCTGCTGCGGCGCATGGAGAGCCTGAAGCTCAGGACCTCCCAGCACGGCAGGCACAAGGCGCCCCCGAAGCTGGGGCTGATCATCAGCGGGCCCGTCCTGCAGGAGGGCCTGGGCGAGGACCGGCTGAAGCAGCTGAACTGCGTGGAGATCGCGGCGCTCCACGGCAACCGCATCCACGTGCCCCCGGCGCGCAAGAGGAGCGTCTCCAACTCCACGCAGACCAGCAGCAGCAGCAGCCAGTCCGAGACCAGCAGCGCCGTCAGCACGCCCAGCCCCGTCACCCGGACCCGGAGCCTCAGCGCCTGCAACAAGCGGGTGGGCATGTACCTGGAGGGCTTCGACCCCTTCAGCCAGCCCGCCTTCAGCAGCGTGGCCGAGCAGAACCTGCGGAACCGGGCGCGCTACGCCCTCGCCGCCGCCGCCGCCGAGGACGCGGTGTTCTACATCCCCGAAGACCACAAGCCCGGCACCTTCCCCAAGGCCCTCTCCAACGGCAGCTTCTCCACGGACCCCGCGGGCAACGGCGGCTCCGTCAACTGGAGGACGGGGAGCTTCCACGGCCCCGGCCACCTCAGCTTGAGGAGGGAGCACGGCAGTGACGACCCCAAGGAGCTGAAGAGACGCAACTCCTCCAGCTCCGTGAGCAGCCGCCTGAGCATCTACGACAACGTGCCGGGCTCCATCCTCTACTCCAGCTCGGGGGACCTGGCCGACCTGGGGAACGAGGACATCTTCCCCGAGCTGGACGACATCCTCTACCACGTCAACGGGATGCAGAGGATCGTCAACCAGTGGTCGGAGAAGTTCTCGGACGAGGGCGACTCGGACTCCGCCCTGGACTCCGTCTCCCCGTGCCCGTCCTCTCCCAAGCAGATACACCTGGACGTGGACCACGACCGGGCCACGCCCAGCGACCTGGACAGCACGGGCAACTCGCTCAACGAGCCCGAAGAGCCCTCGGACATCCCCGAGAGGAGGGACTCCGGGGTCGGAGCCTCCCTCACCAGGTCCAACAGGTGAGCGCTGCTGCTCTCCCCCTCTCTCTGCATGGGGGCCGGGGAGGCAGAGAGAGGGGAACCCCTCTTCTGCTTGTTGTGGAGGGGGGAAAAAAAAAAAAAAAGGGAGATCATTTTCCCCGAGCCACGCCCAGCGACCTGGACGGCACAGGCAGCTCGTAGCCGTGGGTCATTCGTAGTCATAGGTCATTCGTAGCCGTGGGTCATTCGTAGCTGTGGGTGTGCGGAAGCAAAAGGCAGGCCAGCCAGGAATGCTGACAGCCCCCAAAAGAAGGGGTATTGTCTCCTGGGCGTGGACTTGCAGTCAGGGAAGATGAAGCATAGGTTCTGTGGATGGAGGTGGCGGTGGTTGTGCAGCCAGGTGACTGTCTGGCACGCCCCTGAGCCATCCACTTCCAAGTGGTGCAGATGGAGGTTTATGCTATTTCCGAAGTGGAGCCCTCTCAGTGGCCTAGACACAGACCGGAAGCCGGTGGGCAGCCTGCCGCCGATCGGGGGCTGCCCCTGCCAGCGCCTGGCACTCGCTGACCCCCTGCTCCTCTCCCGCAGGCACCGGCTGCGGTGGCACAGCTTCCAGAGCTCTCATCGGCCCAGCCTGAACTCGGTGTCGCTGCAGATTAACTGCCAGTCGGTGGCCCAGATGAACCTGCTGCAGAAGTACTCGCTCCTGAAGCTCACGGCGCTGCTGGAGAAATACACGCCTTCCAACAAGCACGGGTTCAGCTGGTAAGAGCTCGCTCTGCCCCTCAGACTGTCCCGGCCCTGGGTACAGGACAGTCCTCGGAGTACGGGACAGTCCTCGCGCTTTAATGTCGTCAGCTAGCTAGCCATCCCAACGCAGCCACTCGCCGCCTTGTTGCGGCCACATTCGATGCCACGTGAGCTGTAGGGACTTGCCGGCAGGATCGGTCAGTCGGTTGAGTTTGCAGCTCTCCCCGGGATAGATGGCCAACGGATGGGGCGAGAGTGCCTCTCTCCTCCAGTGCACTGTGCAGGCCCCTCCTTCCCAGAGGGAGGAGTAACCCATTGTAGGCAAATACAGGGGCGGTATCTGGTTTCGGAAAGAAGGAAGGAAAAACGCCATTTAAAAATATTTGTATTGATTTCAGAGAGGAAGGGGAAAGGAAAAAGGTAAAAACATCAGTGATAAGAGAGAATCCTTCATCGGCTGCCTCTTGCCCACCCGCAAGTGGGGATCGAGCCTGCCACCTGGGCCTGTGCCCTGCCTAGGGACAGAACCGTGACCTTCTGTTCATGGGTCAACGCTCAACCACTGACCCACACAGGCCCGGCGGAACAATGTCGTGTAGATGCTGCTGCGAGACTGACCTTAAAATGCTTCATGGCCGAAACCGGTTTGGCTCAGTGGATAGAGCGTCGGCCTGTGGACTGAAGGGTCCCAGGTTGGATTCCGGTCAAGGGCATGTACCTTGGTTGCGTGCACATCCCCAGTCGAGGGTGTGCAGGAGGTGGCTGATCCATGTTTCTCTCATCGATGTTTCTAGCTCTCTGTTCCTCTCCGTTCCTCTCTGTAAAATAATCAATAAAATATATATTTTTAAAAATGCTTCATGTACACTGCTGGGCTTTAATCCTCTATTGTATGCCTCTGGAAAGCATTTTTGATGTGACTGTTCAGAGCATCACTCAGAAACCTGCCTGTGCTGAAGATTTTCTGTCTTTTCCAACAAAAACTCTTACCCGGAGATGACGAATCTAAAATATTACAGCGTAAAATGTATGTGAACGTAAAATGTATCACATGAACTATTCATAATTACGTATGAACATATTGCCCCTCGTGTAGATAACTGTCGGGTTGGATGGGTCATGGATGTGACCTCATACCTCTCTAGCTTAACTAAATTTTTACTCTCCCTGCAAAACAAGAGACATGCCCCGAGACTGACAGCCAGCGCATTCCACAGTGTCAGCTGGGTATTCCTAACATCTGCGTGTGTGCAATCCGATTGCACAACTACTGTTTTTTTGCTAAAAAAAAAAAAAAAAAAACAGGAGCAGCCCGTCTCACGGGGCGGAGTTGCCCGTGAGTCAGCCGAGCAGCGGAACCGGCTCGCCTCTCGGGACTCG
>PVJN01035308.1:0-22192 GCA_004026805.1 Lasiurus borealis
GGATTAAGACCCACCCTCTGTAAGTGTTGATGGCTCCTATTTGAAATGCTCCTTTTGAAAAGGCCTCGATCCAAGTAAAGGTGTCAGGAGCAGAGCGTTGGCATCAGCACTCATTTTCTGGGCTGCTTCCATGGAAGGTGGGTGGATGGGCCCCACTGCTGCCAGCCTCGTGCAGGCAGCTCAGAGTCTGTGCTGCCCCCGACTTGGTGGGTAATCCTGAGTATGTTGTTCCTCCACTCCTGATTTTACCATCTATCTAATGGCAAACGGTGGGTGGGGAAGCTGATTTAAGAACCCACTGTAGACAAGAGTTTCCCTACTCTGCTCTTTTTTTTTTTTTTTTTTTTTTTTTTTTTTTTTTTTTTTTTTTTTTTTGCTACAGAGGCATGGTTAGCTGGCCTGGATGACAGGGTGCTGTAGAAAGGATATTCTGGGGATAAAAGCAGACGTCTGTTGTGTCTTAGATGACCCGAAGAAGGGCCAACTAGGTGTCCATCAAGATGGGTGCACCTGGTTACACAGTGTTGAGTTGAACTCCTGTATAATGATTTTGATGTCATAGACCATCTTTTGTCCTGAACCCAGTGGCAATTTCTTTTTTCAGAAGTTTTCCTCCAGGTGACAGTTGTATGCATGGTGACCCTGGAGTTGCACACTTGGCAGCCTGGGTTCAACAGCCTTCACTTGTAACAGTTGACAAACTGTTCATACACAAGAGAATGGAACTTAAAGGGAGTCCTGCCAAAGAACCTGGTATAGACGAATGAACACGACTAGAGGTCGAGAGGCTAGCATGAGGTTTCTCCTATTGTTGGGTGCCACATTCCATAAATGACCTTAGGCTTATTAATTGAGCTGTTGAACTATTTTTTACATTTAATGATATTTTTGTTTTCTTGATTTATTTTTTAAAATTATCATCTGAGAGTCTTTTTTCATTGATTTTTAGAGAGAGTGGAAAAGAGAGAGAAAGACAGAGAGAAATACCGATATGAGAGAAACACGGTTGCTTCCTGCACATGCTCCACCCGGGAGGAACCTGCAACTGAGGTTCATGCCCTTGACCGGAATCAGACCCAGGACCCTTTGGTCCCCAGGCTGATGTTCTATCCACTGAGCCAAACAAAGCTAGGGCTTGGTTGATTTATTATTATTAAGAGAGAGGTGTTCACTGTGATTATGTATTTCTTAAAAATGTCTTTTAGTTTTACCAACTTTTGCTCTATATTTTAAAGCTATGTTGTTAGGTGCATGCAAATTTATAATCATTATCTTCCAGGTGATTAAAAAGTTATTATTATGAAGTAGCCCACCATATTTCTAGTGAAGGTTTTTTACCCCCATGAAATGTATTTGTTTGATATTTTTACAGCTATACAAGGTTTATTTTATTAACCTGATGTTTTTATATTAATACATAACACTTTTAGATAATTGTAGGGTCACATGCATATGTAAGAAATAATACAGAGAGCCTATGTGCCCTTTATCTATTTCCCCCATTAGTAACGTCTTGTGAAACAATACTATAATAACCAAAATAGCCGAGACCGATTTGGCTCAGTGGATAGAGCGTCGGCTTGTGGACTGAAAGGTCCCAGGTTCGATTCTGGTTGGGGGCATGTACCTTGCTTGCGGGCACATCTCCACTGTGGGGTATGCAGGAGGCGGCTGATTGATGTCTCTCTCTCATCTATGTTTCTGACTTTCTGTCTCTCTCCCTTCCTCTCTGTAAAAAAATCAATAAAATTATATTAAAAAAAAATAACCAAAATAGAAACATTCATATAGTCAATATTTAAATCACCACAAGGATCGCTCATGCTGTGCTTTTATATATACACCTACTTCATTCCCATCTGCACACTCTCTTTAACCCTTGGCAACCAATAAGCTATACTCCATCAATATAATTTTTTCAAGAATGTTATTTAATGGAATCATACAGCATGTAACCTATTGGATTTGCTTTTGTCACTCAGCATAATTCTCTGGAGGTTCATCCAAGTGTGTGTTCTGTTTGTTTTTTTTTTTAATCCTCACTTGAGAATATTTTTCCATTGATTTTTAGAGAGAGTGGAAGAGAGGGAAAGACAATGATTGGTTGCCTCCCACAGGTGTCCTGACCAGAGACTGGGCCAGGGAGGAGTCTGTAACCTAGATACCCGCCCTTGCCCAGAACTGAACCCAGGACACTTTGGTTCAAAGGCCAATGCTCTATACACAGAGCCAAACCAGCTGGGACCACATGTGTATATTGATAATTTACTCTTTATTTTGCTAAGTAGTATTCCATGATATGGATGACCATTTAGTTCAATCATTTACCCACTGAGAGATATCTTGGTTGTATCCAGGTTTGTTTATTTGTCTATTACATGTATGTATACATTTTAGTGTGAACAAATGTCTCTATTTCTCTGGGATAAATGCTCAAGATTGCAGTTGCTGAGTCGTGTGGTTGTTGCATGTTTAACTTTACAAGAAACTGCCAAATTGTTTTCTAGAGTGGCAGCATTTTACATTCCCACCAGCAATGTATGAGTGATTCAGTTTATTTGACTCCTTGCCAGCATTTGGTGTTGTCACTATTTTTTTAATTTTAGTCATTGAGATAGGTATGCAGTGATGTTTCATTGTGGTTTTAATTTGCATTTCCCTAATGGCTAATTATGTTGAGCGTCTTTTCACATGTTTATTTGCCATCTGTATATCCTCTTCTGTGCAGTATATCTTTTGCCTATTTTCTAGTTGGGTTGTTTGTTTTCTTACTGTTAAGTTTTGGGAACAGATCTATAAGTATTTTGCCCAATATGTGATTTGTCTGGGGAGGAGTCTGCAACCAAGGTACATGCCCTTGACTGGGATTAAACCCAGGACTCTTCATTCTGCAGGCCGATGCTCTATCCACTGAGCCAAACTTGCTGGGGCTGGTTTAAAAATATTTTGTCCTAGTTTGTAGCTTGTCTTTTACTCTTTTTAATAGGGTCACAAACAAATATTTTTAATTTTAATAAATTTCTATTTAGCAATTTTTACTTTTGATTTTTTTTTTTTTTTGGTATCAAGTCTAAGAACTTTTTGTCTGCTTAGTCCTACATCCTAAATATTTTTTTACCATGTTTTTCTAAAAGTTTTTAGTTTCACATTTTATGGTTAAGTCCATAATCCATTTTTAGTTATTTTTGTATAAAGTATGAGAAATAGGTTGAGGTTTTTGTTAATTATTTTAGGGTTCTCTATTCCTTTTCATTGGAACGGTCTTGATTACTGCAGAGTATAAGAAGTCTTAAAGTTGGGTAAGTGATTCCTTTGCAATAGGCTAAATGTTTTTCCTCTCAGAATTCGTATGTTGAAATCCTAACCCCAATGTGAGGGGATTAGTAGGTGTGGGGTCTCTGGAAAGTTCCACTTTCATGACTGATATCCGTGACCTTAAAAAAGGACCCTCTTTCTACCATGTAAGGACACAAGAAGTTGGCAGTCTGCAGTCTGGAAATGGGCTCTTTCCAGAACCCAACCATGATGGCCTCCTGATCTCAGACTTCCCGCTTCCAAACTGTAAGAAATAAAGTTTTAGTGTTGCCCTGGCCCATGTGGCTCAGTTGGTTGGGCATAGTCCTGGGCAACCAAGTGTTGCCGATTCAATTCCCATTCGGGGCACATGCCTGGATTGTGGGGTCAACCCCCGGTGGGGGGCATGTTGGAGGTGACCAATTTTTTACTTCACATAGATGTTTCTTTCTCTCCCTCTCCCTTCATATCTCTCTAAAAAACAATTTAAAATTTAAAAAAATTTATTTTAATTCTTTATAAACCATCCAGTCGATGGTATTTTGTTATAGCAGCCCCAAATGTGTAAGGTATACTTTTTATTTTTTAATTCTATTCATTGCCTTTACACAAATTTTAGAATAATCTTGTCTATATCAAGAAAGGCTCTTGCTAGAATTTTTATAGGAATTACATTAATCCCTTATGTTAATTTGGGGAGTACTGACATCTTCATATGTTGAAATTTCCAACCATGAACATGGCATGTCTCTCCATTTATTTAGATTTCCTTTGAATACTTTCATTGGCATTTTATAGTTTTCAGCATACAAGTTCTATACATGTTTTGTTAATTTACATCTCAAGTTCTTAAGTGACTATAAATGGTATTGTATTTTTAATTTTGATGTCTACATTTTTATTTCTTTTAATTTATTGGGGTGACTCTGGCTAACAAAATTATACAGGTTTCAGGTGTAAAATTCTACAACACATTATCTGTACACTATATTGTATGTTCACCACTTGAAATCTAGTCTTCATCCATCACTATTTATCCCCCCTAGCCACTACCTCCTCCACTCCCACATGATGTACACATTTTCATTGTTAGTACATAGAAATATAATTTTAGAATGTTTAACTTATATTCTGTGACTGGTCAAAGTCAGGCAGAACCATCACCTCCTTACTCTGAGAACTCTACTTCTTTTAATGCAGCCTCAAGTAAAATAAATTAATATGGTAGCCTTATGATACTCCCTGACTCACAGTGAGCACAGCATTGTTTAAGCTGTCTTTACACATGCCAGTACCCATCCTGGTGTCCCTAGCTGGCCCCTGTGCTGTTTCTTATTTGAACTCCCAGTACTACTTAACAATATGGCAGATCTTGCAAAATTTTTCTATTGCACAGTCAGAAAGATCTTACCATGGCCTCAGGTAGTTTCTGGATTCTTCTTGGAGCATTTGCTCTTAATATGCAGAAGAAAGGTATGTTAGGAAACATGCCTCTCTTTCAGTGTCTAAACAGGGTCCAGCTTGGAGCAGAAGTCATGATCATAATTCTGAGAAAAGCCCAGATGGGGATTGGCTGAAGTCTCCAAAGGTAAGCCTCTTACTTACTGTTTCAGGGTCTCTCCCAAGCCTGCAGTCGCCTCAAGGTGTGGCCAGAAAGGATTCACTTTCCAGTTCACTCATGCAGTTGCTGGCAATTTTTGTTCTCTGTGGACTAAGGGCTCAGTTCTTCATAAGCCCCTTGGTTCCTTGCCACCAAGGCCTCTCCACACAGCATCTTACAACTTGACAGCCTGCTTCATGAACACAAATGAGAGAGAGTGCTAGTAAGGTGGCAATGACAGTCTCCTACAATCTACCACAGAAGGAACGTGTTGTCACTTTTGCCGTATCCTGTTCACTGGAAGCAAATAACTAGGGGTCCAACCCATCCTCCAGGGGAGGGCATTACACAGGCTGTGAATACAGGAGGGAACCATGTCAGAAGCTGCCACCACACTGGGACTGTGTAGCAGGCAGGAGGGACAGATGGGGTATGAGACATGTCAGGCGTGGGACAACTATCAGTGCTCCATCAGGGAGGTGGTAACCACGAATCAGGAAATGGTGGGAGCAGAGTTTGAATTCCAGTAGCCGAGCATCGGAACTTCCAGGTGACACCAGTTTGCATCAGAAGGCTCGTGGTTCTCAGAGAGGTACCAGGCTGGGAGTTAAAACACCCAGGCCTCCCCCTCCTCGGCCACTAACTTTGTGTGTGAGAACGTGGGTGAGTCCCTTGCCTGTGGTTGTCTCATCTGTACACTTGGTAGGTGTATGTGACTGGAGGCAAGCAGATGGCCTCTACTGTCCCTGTAGCATAAAGTTTGGTGAGTTTGAGTGCCACTCCCTGAACCATATAGAATAGTATAATGTGAAGTTTTGTGCAAATTATAGTGTGATAGATTACTGCCAAGATTTTCTCCCAAAGTGAATGAGATGGGTGAGTTTGTTTTTTTTTATTGTATTCTTGTTTATAGAATGGAGAATTGAAGTCCAAAGAGGGGCTACCAGTTTAGGAGGCAGCCCACACTACACTCTTGATGCTAGACTCTGACACAACGCTCTTGCTGTTACACTGTATGAATTTTCGCAATGAATGGATGCCCATAGCATACTACTGAGTAGTAGTGCTAAGTGCTAAGCCACTTTCCTATGTCTGTCATGTTGTGAGCACCACTGCAAGCAAGATACCATGTCAGGCACAGCATTTTACTTGGATCAGTAGTATGCTAGACTGTGAGGCACTTAACTGAATGTTAGCCATTGTGATTGTTACTGGAGAGGGAAGACAATATTATACCTATTTTATTGCTGGGGAAGTTGAGGCTGAGACTTCCCCAGGTACCAGACCCAGAAAAAAACACTTCGTCAGTGTTTTTCTGACAAAGGCAGACAGCTTCTCAGGAAACAGGGAAGAACAGACAAAGGTAATATTTTATATTATATTATTAATATTTATTAATAATATAGACTCCAGGTTCATTTCGTGCATGTGTACAATCTACTAAGGTAGCGAGGACAGCCCAGGTTTCCTGAGGATGAATTCAGGAGGAAATCTTCAATGAGACCTGAAAGCCCCTTGCAAAGAAGTGAGGTGTCTGCCAAGGCATATAACTCACGGTGCTGGCCAACCTGGCAGCAGTGTTTCAGAAAAGCTGTGTGTGTTCATTGTAGTTTGGGATTTGGGTGGAAAGACTATTTCAGTTCTGGGATTTTGCTCTCCTATCAGGCAGCTGCAGGCCCAGACGAGCCCCTGTTGGAAGGAAGTCAGACCTCCTCCCCACAAGGAGGAAGGGCCCTCCTGTCTGTGGTTGGCGGCATTGTACTTGCTGGATTCCAGGCTGTCAGTCTCACAGCCGAGCTCCCAGGACGCCTAGCATGCAGATTGTTTTGTTAGGTTTCTCCTACAATTAATTTGGAAATTACCCAGCTGCCCACAGCCTCTCCCAGGTGTTCTGTAACCGATGTGCCTGCTCCCTGCGGCTTTCACATTGGGGGGACCAATGCTGGCAGAAGCTGGAAGGGTCGGGGTGGGGTGACAGGAAGCATGGTCCCATAATGGGCTTGTCTTAACAGCCATACTCCTTCAGCGTTGGAACAAAACACTCTACTTTGTAGGATCTGAAGCCACCAGATCCACACACTTCAGAACATTATCTTTAAGCCTCACACACTTTGTGGAGGTAAATCAGGGGCGTGTGGAGGATCCACGCTACTCAAGAGGTCTAAAGAGAGAGAATTTCCCTGGAGCTCCAGTCAATACACAAATAAAAATCTCCAATTCCATGATTCTGGGAAGAAAAACCCTCGGATTCCTTTTTTTTTGTTGTGGATTTTGTGACACTTGGGTTGAAACCCTCCCATGCAACAGTCATGTGACCTTGAGCTTGTCTTCTCTTCTTGGCCCTCAATTTCCTCATCTGAAAAAAAATGCAGCTGAAACCTGCTCCTTCCCAGGGCAGTTGTGAGGACCCAAAGGGTAATGTATATGGAAGTGCTTGGTCCATGCTGATCACAGCCACTCTTCATATGTCGGGACTATGATTAGTCAGCTGTGCCACTGCTGAGCCACATGAAGCTGAGGAAGAGCAATGGTGTAGTGAGAGAGCCCTGGAAGGAGGTCTAAGAGGTTAGCTGTCTGTGTAGCCATGAAAAGTTACCTTCTCTGGGCCTTGGTTTTCCTTCTATTAAATGAAGACCTGTCAGCTGCATGTTTATTTACAAGAATGACAAAGGAAATATCAAAGGGTAAATAAGCCAAGAATCAATTCTTTTCCTTCCCTGTTAGGATGCATTTGGCTGCAAGTAACAGAAAGCTGGAAGAAGAAGGCTTAAAGTTGTTACCTGTAAAATTAGGGGCCCACATGTGTAATGAATCGTTCAAGGGTTGGTTCTTTCAGCAGCTCAATGATGGCATCAGGCACCCAGGTTCTTCCCACCTCTGTGCTCTGCCATCTCAGCAGGTTGGTTTGTTCTCCTAGGCTGGCATCTTCCGGGTCCAGCATGGCTACCACGCTTCCAGGAGTCACATTCCAAAAACACTCAGAGGAAGAAAGGGGCTGTTTCTCTGCCCTTCTTTGTAAAAACAAAGTAATGCTTCCCAGAAGCCTCTAGATACTTTGCTGAATATCTCATTGGTTTGGAAAGTATTCTGTGCCCATTTCTAAATAATCACTGGCAAACCCTGGCCGGTGTGGCTCAGTTGATTGAATATTGTCTGGTGCACTGAGAGGTCGCTGGTTCCTGGTCAGGCCACATGCCCAGGTTGTGGGTTTGATCTCTAGTAGGGTGCATGCAGGAGGCAACCAATTGATGTTTCCCTCTCCCTTCCTCTCTCCCTAAAAAAGATCACTGGCAAGAGTGATTAAATCATCACTATGTTTACCTTGGACAAGTTCAGATTGAGCCAACAGTACCCCAAGGGGTAACACTTCCTCTGAAACACTGGACCAACTGAAACCTGGAAAAGATCAGGGATATGTGACCGAAGGAAAAGGGCAGACTAGACAGTTAACAGTGTCTGGCACACTATCTTCTTGAATATGCCAGGAAGAGGATGTATTGTTTTATTTCTGTTCATTGTTGCCCACTGTACCTCAACATGCTTCATTTGGTCACTCTGAGTTATACCATCAAGCCCCCTGTATCCAGTCCCCATGATAAGACATCTTTTGAGCACCAATGCAGGAAAAATGTGAGCAGACCCCACTTCATCTGAGGTTGAAGAGTTGTATAGACTCTGATGAAAATTTAGGGTAAAAGGAAAGTGTTACATGGGAGGAGGGAAACTTTAAAAAGGCTAATATTAAATATATGTTTCTCAACATGTAAGAAACCCTTCACACATGGTCGAATAGCTCAGTTGGTTAGAGCATCATTCTGATATGCCAAGATTTCAGGTTTGATCCTGGTCAGGGCACATGCAAGAATTAACCAATGAATGCATAAATAAGTGGAACAATACCTATCTCCTCTGCTCTCCCCCATCCTCTACCTCTTCTTTCTCTCCCAATAATAAAGAAAACCCCACAGGCATTCCATGCCCCTAATCTCACTCCCTGGTCCTGAGGTCTGGATCTCTGTGACAGTGACAGGATCTGTTGATGTTTGAACTGGGTCATACACTGGCTGCTGTGTGGGAAATGACTGACTGAGGGGAGAAGTGGAGGAGAGCAGAGAGCTCTGTTAGGAGGCTGGTGCTGTGATCCATGAGACAGATGATGGATCCTCCCCTCTGAGGACTCTTGGGGGTGCAGGGTGGGGTTAGGTCCCTGGTCGGCAAACTGCGGCTCGCGAGCCATATGTGGCTCTTTGGCCCCTTGAGTGTGGCTCTTCCACAACAAACCACGGCCTGGGCGAGTCTATTTTGAAGAAGTGGAGTTAGAAGAAGTTTAAGTTGAAAAAATTTGGCTCTCAAAAGAAATTTCAATCATTGTACTGTTGATATTTGGGTCTGTTGACCAATGAGTTTGCCAACCAGTGGGTTAGACGGTTCCTGGAGAGGTAATGGTCAGAGCAAATTCATGGTGACAGGAACACGGAGGGATGTTTGGAGAAAAGCAAGCTGGTTGGTGCCTAGGGATGCAGGAAGGGCGGCTATGGGAGATGAGACTGAGAACAGGGTTGCCATAGGGATCATGGAGGATGCTGAGTACCAGATGAGGAGCTTGGGCTTCCTGCTGCGGACACCAGGGAGTTGCTCTCCAGGGCGGTGGGTCAAAATGGAGGGAGGATGCAGGAGAACCCACGGGACTGACAGCAGAGGCAAGAGTTGGGCTCTGTGATGCCATGGTTCTCACACTTTATCTCTCATTGCTGAGTTCGGCCAAGCCTGAAGCACCACGGCTGAGGGTCTGCTCTGCCCACACATAGATAGTAAGATAAGCTGGTTCTTTCCAGCAAAGCTGAGATTCACCCTGATTCCAGCTTCCCAATCCCTTTCTCAACTGGGAGGGGCTGACAGTTGATCCCTGACTACTTGCTTTTGTACCTGGTTAACCCACCAGGGCTGAGCTGGAGATCTGAGCCTCAGCTCTCAGAAGACGGGTTGCAGGGCTGACAGAGGGGCACTGGGAATTCTAGAGAGCAGTCATCCTCTCCTGCGAGCAGCAAGGACCACTCCAGGAGCTCTGCTGAGAGAGGGCAGGGTCAGGGAACGGCCAGTGGCAAACTCATTAAGGACCTCCTATCCTTCCCCGCATCTGTCCACCCTATGTTTTCTTTAGTTCACGGCTCAGTTTGGGCTGAGAAGCACTAGCCCACACTGCCTTTCCCTTTGGGTTGTCCTAAACTATTTAGTAAACCAGTCCTGGGCTCAGTTCACCCGTCCATACAATGGAGGGTCTAACAGGGAATTCCCTCAAGCTGCCTTGTACCCTCTTCTCCTTCCCCACATGTGATTACTTCTATTTCTATGTTGCCTGGTATAAAGATGATAATCAAATACAGTCTCTGTTGGGGGAGGGACAGGTTCTAGTCCGGCTTGGGTACTTTTCGATGAGAGCTTGGGTAAGTCATGTGCCTCCTCTTTAGCTCTGTAGAAGTTCTGCACACACTCGTGATGTTCCTGTCTTTTCCTGTTATTAAGAACTCATGTGAGCAGAGAGGAGAGTCCTGGTGTCCCGGTGAGTTGCTGTGTAATTCTGGGAAGAATGCTTTCCCAATCTGGGCTCTGCCCCATTCTTCATGGTACATGTTCCCTGTCTGAACTACATTTTACCAAGGACATTTTCCCCCCAGTGACCTGTCATGCCAATTCCCACCTAGAAGTCAGCCCTTCTCAGGAACAGAGTGAGCACAGAAACCAAGTTCTCCAGAAAGGTGTGTGTATTGGGGGCAGGGGAGGACTTGTTCAGGTGCCCAGGATTTGGGGCTGTCCAGGAACACTTACAATGCTCTGCTAGACTCACTGTGGTGGCCAACTGGTGGTCCGCTGACCACTGGTGGCACGTGAGATCCAAAAGGTTGGCGACCGCTGGGGTAAAGAAACCTTTGGAGCCATGGTCGCCAACCGGTTAATAAGGATCCCTCAGCCCAGATGGACTCAGAGGGGCCACTTCTGGCTGGCTATGGTATCCTGAGAAGAAAGCATTACTTTTCTCCCAAACCCCTCCTACTCCAGACTTGGGTCTAGAGCTGAAGGATTAAAGGCCAAGTTTATCCCACGCTTGAGCAAATGACTGTTGCTTAGGAAGGGTACGAAGACCAAAATCTAAGGTCCGGAAAGTGCCTCAGGAGCCTGGGTTCCTGCCCGGGCTCTAACTGGTACCCCAGCTTTCAAGATGCTTTTAGATACACTCTCAATCAATGTCATTGTCACCGCTGCCATAGGCTGGGAAGATGAGGTGAGATCCATTCTGAGGGCTAGGATTCTGAGACTCGGAAAGCGCACCTAAGGCAGGAGGTAAAACGCTCCGCCCCGGCCCTGGCCCGGCTCTCCTCTATGCAAGGTAGCACTGTGTCGGAGCTGTCGGTCAGAAACAGGAGCCTCCTGGACCTCTGACCTCAACAACATAGCACGTTTCTCCATCCCCATTTCTCTAATGTTCTGCCTCTTTGCCCGAGGACATATGCATCACCTGAGGGGCTTGTGGAAATGCAGGTTCTGGTCCAGTAGATCTGGGGTAGGGCCCAGGACTCTGCGTGTCTAGCCAGTTACCAGGGGTTGTCCATGCAGCCGACCTATGGCCTCCACTTAAAGAGTTGCAAGGCCTCAGGGTCTCGGTCTCTTGTGTAAAGTGGCAGGGAGGGCACGCCTCAGCTCTAAATCTCTCTCCAAGCCTGTCTTCTGGCCGTTGGAGAACTGCATCCCCGGATTCAAAATGACCAAGAAAAGAGGAGTTAGAGAATGAAAGGAGACCTGAGGCCTCCCTAGTGCAGGAAGAAACTTGTTCAAGATCTCACAGCATTTCAACCGTGATTGAAAAATTAAAAAGTTACTAAAAAAAAAAAAATCTCACAGCATTTCAGTGACAAAGTTCCGGCACAGGCTTCCTTCACAGGAAAAGCACAAACTAGAAAAAATACTGAGGTGTTTACTGTGTTGACATTTTTTCTTTCTAAAATGTTTAAAATAAATGCACGTGTGCCAATTTTGTATTAAAAAGACATTTAATTTTAATAAAAGGACGTTCTCACAAGGTTCTCAGTAAATGATGTACGAATGTGCTGAGTAAACTGTAACTACATACCGATGGTTCACGCCATGGGTGTTTAGCTCAGTTCTAATCGCCCGGATTCATTTCAACAGTTAACCACTTACTCTTCTGGGCACAGGAATCAGCAGGATGAGGAGGACTCACCATCAGCCAGCCACCCTGAGCAGCTGGCTGCTCCCCTCCACACCTCTGCTGTCTGAATTGGAATCTTTCCCCTTAAACTGGGGGAGAAGGTGCCTTAATCCGTTTTCTGGTAAAGGACCTTGGGCCAATTCCGCTTTTGTTGCTGGTTTCCTGCGCTTAATTGCAAGCAAAGTTAATTTGAAAGAGAATAAATGTTACAGCTCTGGGGCGAATTCTAACGAGCCTTGGGCAATTAGGCAAGAACGCATCTAATTACCCAGGGCCTGGGGGCGCCTGCACACAACGCTGGGGTGCAGGGCTCCCCGAGAGGGGCCAACGATTTTTCTGGCTTCATCACAGGGAAGAAGAAAAAGTGAAGAGAAACGCACCTCCCATCTCTGAGCCCCCCAGATGGGGAACCGGGAGGTCCCGTCCCACGGTTTTGGGGGGGGGGTCTTGGAGTTGGAATTTCCAAAATACTGCAGAGAAATGTTCTCATCTAAGATCCTGCAGTCACGCGGAGGGTCTGCCCGCGCTCCCCACCACCGCGCAAGCCAGAGCGCCCGGCGGCAGCGCGCTTGGGGAGGCGGAGAGGACGGACGCTCTGTCAAAGCCTTGATCCCAACCCTCGAGGGTCTTGCTGTCTCTCCCCGTGCCCACTGTTCCCACCAAGTCCCTCCCTCGCTGCGTCCTCCGGGCACAGACCTGGCTTTGGCACACTCTCACCTGTGGTCCTAGTTGACAAGGAACGTGGGTGGGGGACGAAGGCGCGGGCACTTGACACTCCGTCTTGCTCCTTTCCCCGGCTTTATGGTGATGCTTGGGGATAAGGTGGCGCTTTTTTATTTTAAAGCCTTTCCCCCCTCCTGTGCCTGGTACTTGACTGTTTACAAAGAGAGGTTTTTGTTTGTTTGTTTGTTTGTTTGTTTTCACCTCTGGTGTCTTGTTCTACTTTAGAAGGACTCTGTGAGATGGGGGTCACACCTTCCCATTCACAGATGAGGACAATGGCTTAAGGTTATGGGCGCTGACTTGGTAATTAAGAAACAAAAACAACAACAGAGAAAGGGTACACTCCTGTGCTAACGGGTGCAAAGACCACCCTTTCCCAGCCCCAATCCCCTGCTGGGCTGAGACCAGCCAAGGACAAAACCCTTGGGTGGACGGCTCACTTTCCAGGGCTTCCAACTAGGCAAGGCACACCGAGTCCCTTCCTGGGACTTAGGAGAGCCTGCTGGTCTAGCTGTGCATGGAGAACCTTTGAATTCCGTACCATTTCATTCCAGCACGGGTCCACATGGAGATGATGACCTACCCCTAGAATTTTCCAAGTTCAAAAGGCTGGGACTCGAACCCTGTCAGCAGGGTCAGTGCTCCTGCCACCTTCTGCCTCCAGGTGGTCATTCAGCACCACCAAAGTCAGGAAGAGCCAACATCTAGACCTGTACTGTCCAGCACAGTCATCAGCCACACACTCCTTCCTATCCAGCATGCGGCATAGTCCAAATTTAGATGAGCTAACGCTGTAGGATACACTCCAAATTTTGGAGACTTAGTATAAAAAAAAAAAAAATCTCAACAATATTTATATTGATTACATGTTGAAATGAGAGTTTGGATATATTGGGTTAAATGCAAAATGTTATTATTTAATCTCATTTGTTTCTTTTTATTTTATTAATGTGACTACTAGAAAAACTTAAATTACACATGTAGCTTGCATTCTATTTCTATTGGACAACACTGAATTAGACAAATACCCGCCTGGAATGAATCACATTCACATGCATGTGAACGGGACAGCGCAATCCGCAAAATTAAAAATAAGAAGTACCAGTGGTTTTTAGTCTTTTGTTTTTTCACATACCCACCACCCTTCCCTACCAAGTTTAACTACGCAGAAAGAGGTCGAGTTTCTCTTGCCAGAACTCACTCCAAGATTTTTATTAAAACAGTTCATCTGAACACTCAGGTTTATCTGAAAGCTGCACCCAAGCCTCTGAAGTATTTAACGCTGGACGTGTTTACTCCAGAATAGAAACTTATAAGATTTCTCAAGAGAAAGGTGGGAAAGTTGTTGGATTTTCTGCTTTTAGTTAGCTTGCTTCTCAAAACAAACAAACAGATACAAAACAAAAATTTTAAAAAAAATCTAGTTTCCTTCTAAAGCTTACTTCACCGACCACCTCATTTTTTAATTTCCCTTTTGCACGGGGAGAGGGTGGCAGAGGGTGCCAGGGATGGAACAGCCAACCCCATAAACTGAAAGCGTCACTAATGGGGCTCCCCTGAATCCTTGTCATCCCTTTGGACTTTACTTCACTCACTGGGTCCAGGGCTGCTGGATGAAAAGGACGAGTGGAGCACGGACAAAGGTATTTCTACCTGCTTCATGGGAAAAACTACATGTAGGACCCAGATGTGCCAAAATGATCATCAGCAGCACATCATCATGCTCAAAAGATTCAAGAAATTATGGTATAATGACTGCCTGGAGCGAATCCAGAGGCTTTTAGATTAGATGTTTGCCATGAGCTCTGTTCTAATTCCCTGGAAGAGGGCTAAGTGTAGGCCCTGGGTGGCCCACGAACGCTGCCAAACATGCACGGAGATAGGGCCCTTAAAGATCATGCGAAGGCTGCAGCCCTCCTGTGCAACAGCCGGGAGACCGGGGTGTGGGTGGGTGGTGATGGTACCGGGTCACACTGTGCAGCTGGGGCACAGTCCAGACTCGGACCCATGTCTGCTATTCTCAGAGGCAGGGGGAACCAGCGGCGGGCCAGGCCAAGCAGAGCCATTTCCCCAGTTTGAAAAAAACAAAAGAAAACCACCACAAAACGACTTCTTTTTTGCAAACGTGTCTTCCTCACCTTCAAAGTAAGGCGCTATCGGAGCCTTTTTATTGCAGTAACAGAGTGAAAGGCATTAAGAGGCGGAACCCGTGCAACAAGGCGCGTTTCCCCCGCCGCCGCCGTACAGGGGGGAAGAGTGAAGTCCTGCGATTCGGATCCTAGCGTCTGGTGTAGACGCTACGCTGCGCCCCCTGAAAGGCACGTCTTTAAGGCACGTCACCCGATGGAGGGTCCTCTGTCCCCGTCCGGGAGCGGAGCCGCCTCTCCCAACGTCCTCCCACGAGCGAAGCGAACCAGGTTGCGCACGCGATGCGCTCAGAGGCTGACTCTCCTGTCCACCTCGCTTCCCAGCAGCCGCTCCGTCCGGCCCTCTCTCTCCGGTCCTGTCCTCAGTCTCGGGGATGCTTTTGCGTAAACAGCCACGGCATCTATGAATTTCCCGACCGTGTACGCTCGGCTCACTCACATGGCGGACACGAACCGATCCACCCCGCCGGGGTAGGCGGCCATATGGCGCGCGTGGTAGGCGCCTGCTCCGCCCGCCCCGAGCTGCCCGCCGGGGTTGTAGCAGGGCCCCAGCGCCCCGAACTGGCCGGGCGACGTGCGCCCGTAAAAGTCCACGGCGGTCTCCACGCCGCCGCCACCGCCACCGCCGCCGCCGCCACCTGCCCCGGGGGGCGAGGCGGGCCCCGCCGCCAACCGGCCCGCGGCCGCCGCGAAGAGGGAGCCGCTGGCCCCCTGCGGGTACGCGCCGTCCGGGCCCGCGTAGGCGGCCGCGTAGGCGGCGGGGTTGACAGGTCGGGCTCCCGCACAGCCCGCGGCGGCCTGGTAGCCGGCGGAGGCCGTGGCCGAGGCGCCGGCCGCCGCCGCCGCCGCGAAGGCGCAGGAGCCCGCGGGGCCCGACGGCGCGGGGCCCAGCTCGGGGCTGAGCGGCCGCTCCGGCGGCACCAGCCCGAACACGCGGCACGGGCCCGGCGACGCGGCCGGGTAGTAGACCGGCGGCGGCGCGGCGAACGACGGCGGCGCATAGCCCGCATAGACGGCGCCCGGGTACGGCGGGCGCGCGGCGGGCACGGCGCCCGGGAAGATGGCGGCGGCGGCGGCGGCGGCGGCGGCGGCAGCGGCGGCCGTGGCGGCGGCCGCGTCGTGCATGTAGGCCGGGTAGGTGGAGAGGTCCGAGCGCTTGAAGCGCTTGCGGCGGCGCAGGAAGCTGCCGCTCTCGAACATGTCCTCGGCGTTGGGGTCGAGCGCCCAGTAGTTGCCTTTGCCCGGGCGGCCGGCCTCGCGCGGGATCTTGAGGAAGCAGTCGTTGAGCGTGAGGTTGTGGCGGATGCTGTTCTGCCACTTTTTGGGGTTGTCGCGGTAGAAGGGGAAGCGCTCCGTGATGAACTTGTAGATGCCGCCCAGCGTGAGGCGGCGCTCCGGCGCGTGCGCGATGGCCATGGCGATGAGCGCGATGTAGCTGTAGGGCGGCTTCCCGCGCTGCAGGGGGCGCTTCCGCCGCCGCCCGCCCGCGCCGCGGCCCGCCGCCTCCCCCGGGACCCCCGCGGCCCCCGCCTCACCGCGTTCCTCCTTCACGGTCGCCAGCGCCTCGGGCTGCGGCGGCGGTGGCGGCGGCGGCGGCGGCGGGGGCGGCCCGCTCTCGGCTGTCATGGTGCAGCCGTCGCGTCCCCGCCGCGCGCGCGCTGCTGTCGAGGGTCGGGGGGCGGGTGTGAGAGCCGCAGGCCCCGGCGCGCAGGGTCCCGGGAAGGACGCCGGGCTCCTCGGAGGAGGAAGGGAGCTCCCGGGGGCCCTCGCGGGCTGGCGCCGGAGCACGACTTCCCCGGCCGGGGCGCGCTGGAGGCTGGGCACCCGCAGGGTGCAGGCCGCCTCGGGAGGAAGGGACAGAGCGGCGTGTCGTGCCCACGGACGGCCCCGCTCGTGTTCGGGAGCTCGAAGCCAGGCGCCGGCAGTGGCGTTGGGACCGGGACACTAGGCCCCGTCGCGGGCTGAACGGTGCTTGGGCGCCGGTGCCAGGCAGGCAGCCCGCGGGTCCGGCGGGGGTCCTGGGGCCGAGGCGCCTGCGCTGCGCTGGGCTGGGCTTCCCGCTGCTCAGAGGACACCCGTCGGGGTCGTGCTTCAGCCCCAAGGCCAGACGGGCAACGAGTTGAGGGCGTGCGCGCTCCGAAGGGGTCGCTCGGCCGAGCCCCGGCTGCCCAGGCTGCGGATGGCGGCGACGCGGGCGAGGCGGCGAGGCGCGGGCCTCGAGGTCCTGGCGTGGGGTCCGGCGGGGCGGCCGGCGACTCCCTGCCTGCCTGCAGCCCGGGCCTCCACCGCCGCCGCCGCCCGCAGCAGAGACGCTCCCGTGCACACACACCCGGACCGTGCGGCTCCTCCCTCCACCGGCTGCTTCTCCTTAAAGGCGCCAGGAAGCTTAGGGCGGCGCCCGTTCCCCGCCCGCCCCCCGCGACTGCCCGCCCCCCTGGGCCCGGACGCACCTCTCCAGGTAGGAGCCGCGGTGGTGGAGGGCGGGAGCCCCGAACAAACACCCGCGCGGGGAGGGCGCTCGGAGATGGAGGTCCCCCGGGCGGCCGGCCCCGGCCTCCGCTGCGCGCCGCCGACGGGGAGACGAAGGCCAGGGGGACTGACTGTCTTGGGGAATCGCGGCGCCCCGACCTCAGCGCTTCCGCACTGTTGCAGCCTCTCGGTAGAGCGCTGGGACGGACCCGCAGGTGAAAGGAAGGGTTTGCTTTGGCTTGTTGTCCACGGAGGGTGAGAACGGGCTTAGGACGGCGCCGGGTTCCTGTTGGGTGGGGGACTGGGAAGGGAGAAGACTTTTTCCCAGGTGACTGGCTCCCAAGGTCTTTCGAGGATGGTTTGCAAAAACCCCAGGCAAGACCTGCGTGCCCGCCCATTTCTGGTCCAGACCCTCATCTTTCGGAGGAGGATTCCCAGGCCACCAGGGGAGGTGACTGGCCATCGCCCCGCCGTGGTTTTGCTGCGGAGGGGACCCTCCCACCCGCGCCTGTTCGGACTGCGCTGGAGACATTCACTTTCTTTGGATCGAGGGATCCCCCCGCTGCACGGAGGGTTTGCATCTCCGGATTCCTTCTAATTGCCGAAATCATGGGGATGTTAAGGGAAAGGCCGCCCCCGACCTGCAATCTTGTCTGTCTTTGGGGTGACTGGAGAGCCCTCGCTGCACGGATGCTGGCGAGTGGCGCGCAGCCTGGAGGATGCAGGCTGGGCTTCTGCCCTCTCGTGGTCAGGGCGGGCTCCAGGGGGCTCCCAAGACCCAGGGGGGGGGGCCCGAACCGTCCCCCTTCCTCTGCGGGGAGTGAGGGCTGCGGGAGGCGGTGGCCACGGGGGTGCTCGGAGTGGGCGCGTCTCCCGAGGGAGGGGCGGGCTGCTGGGACCCTTTTGCTCGCGGGTGTCTGGTTTGCAGCGAGCCCCCCACCTCCTCCGAGGCGAGCCTCTGGCCTCTGGTGAGACTCCCTGCGGCGGCAGCCCCGCCGGCCAGGGTTTGCTACTGGGTCTTTCCGCAAAAAAGATCCTTCCGCGAAAGCAGACCCTTAATTCTCTGCTCCTGGAATAGAGGGTGGGAGGTTCCTTCTATCCTTGGGACGCCGGGCTTTGGTGCCAAGTCCAGAGGCTTTTGCCCGGAGACAGCTTTCGGTGGGGCTGCGGGGCGGTGGGGCTGTGGGTGTAGGGTGACCTCTTATTCTTGGTGTCGGAGAGCTGGGGGCAGGCTCAGCCCGCCAAGCATTGAGCAACAGCCTTTGGAAGAAAGAGGCAGAGGACCCAGACCCTTGCTTCGCCAACCCGCGATGTGGAAGCCATTGCACGGTTTGCATGAGGACCTTTTTCTGTGGATAGGTGCGAGAACGACCGGAGTGGGGCTTTTCACTCGCCCGACAAAACGCCCGGCTTCCTTCTTCCAAAGTAACACGGACGCGAAAATCCAGGTTTAATCTAGTTGTGTTTTATTTACAGAGGGAAAATAAAACCAGTTACAATCCTTTTTTTGTTTTTTGTTTGTTTTAACTGGATTACATCATATCAATTCTTACAATACTTGATTTTGTGGTCCCAAGATTCTAGAATAAGATGTCCAAACTTTAAATTTTGGATCACTATCTTAACGTAATTCCATAAATCCAAGAATTCACATTCTGTAATTCTAAGGTTTCATGACCAGAAGTCTAAATTCTTTGACTGTGACTATATTCTTGTGATTTTAAGCTTCTGCTTAAAGTATAAAAGCGTATTCCTCATATTTTAAGATTCTGGGACTAAGATTTTTGTGCCTGAAAATATGATACCACTTCTCGAGATTTTAGATATTTTTGCAGCTCTAAGGTGGTATATATTACTTAATTTGAATTTCTGTCTAGGAATGTCTAATTGGAAAATTTGGCTTCTCTTAATCCACAACTCTCTTCTTCCTTAAGCCTGAAATGCTAGTAGGGATCCACTGTTTTTTAACTCAAAGAATCTAATTCTAATAATTCTTGTAATATTTATGACCACTGACTTTGGTCGGTCATGCCTTTTATCTGGTTACATGAATTTGTGATTCTGTACTTTAAGCTCCAATGGCTAAGTTAGAAGCCTTCATGTCTCATGATTTCTTCATCCTCAAGGTTTCTTGTCAGTGGACCCATTATTCTTAAAATTCCAATTCCTCTTTCTCAAACTTTGCTGTGACCAAACAGAACAAGAGGTAGCATCTCAAGATTAGAAATCCCAAGATCCTAAAATTTTCATGAGCAAAAGATCCTAAAGATTCTAGTCCATGAACGTTTTATTCTAACGATGCATTTCAAATTTCTGTACTTGGAAGAGTCTATGAATTCATGATGTAAAATTTGAATTAAAGGATTTGATGAGTGAACTGTGACAGTTTACCCATTTGGATCAAAACTATACAAAAGGATCCCTTCGGTGCCTGGGCATTTCCTTGCTTTCCTCTGGTCAAATCTTCCCCTCTTGTCTGGAGAGGTGCTACTTAATGCTTTGTAGGGGTAACAGACCCCGTTGAGAACCATTTGAAAGCTATTATTTAGGTTCCAGTCCTTGGAAATCATTCTCCTCGGGGTCAGCAGGGATAGGTTGGCATTGGCGGTGATTTACATCTGCTTTGTGTCTGCCTTCAGTCCTGTGTGTATCCCCGGCACCCTTTGGAAAACCCTGATGCCTTGAAGGATATTTTAATATATAATTTGTGTGTGTGTGTACGCGGGCTCGCGTTGGAGTGGGTGGGGGAGTGCTGGTGATCTGTAGAAGCCCCTGGCAGCTTTCTCCCTATGACTTCTTTGAAGTGCCCTGAAGGATTTGTAAATATAAAGGAGGAGATCCAAGGAGTCATGGAAAATCGCTCCCTACCCCTTGACCCACTCAGGTGCCCTTCATGCCGATTCAGAAGTAGCCAGCTCTTCTCCTTAAACAAACCTTGGAAACTGGAGCTGGAAGGCCCAGATTGGCAAGCGGCTGGTTTAACGTCCTGCAGGGAGGGTTCTGCACCGAAAGGGAAAGTTAGATATGGGTGCTCCTTACCTCCTGGGGGGGCAGCCTCTCCTCTTTCCCTGAGTTCTCGGAGCCTCACTTGGGCTTAATGGTCTGACCTGGGCCATGCGCCTCACTCTTACCTCACCGGTGGCAACAGAACCCCCGGGCCCCATTGCTTACAAATGAGATCCAAGAATCTCCATGCAGTGGTAACACAGTGACTGGGCTACTCTGGGACAGTCACTCAGGGCCACAGCTGTATGGCCTCAGAGAGCATCAGAGCAATACCCTGGCATGAAGGGGCCCCTGTCACAGCAGTGCCGCTGTCCACGGGAGAGGATGGCAGCCGCACCGCGGGGTGAGAGCTCTGATTCTAGCCAGTTCATTACTGACCGGAGGCCTTGAGCCATCGCTGCCCTCCTTCGGCCTCAGTTTCCCATCTGTTAAGTGGGGGGGATTCACAACCTGTCCTCCCTCTTTCAGGGAATACAGAGGATGAAGTGGGGCACATCGCTGACCCGAGATCGTTTTCTTCGGCGTTTAAATTGTTTTTTTTAGGGAGAACTTGGACGTGAGAAAGGACAAGCTGCGCGAAATTCAAGCCTGTACCCACGCCTGGGCAGAGATAAGATGCAGCTAAGTGGAAGAAGTAGCACTTGATTAAAGTAAAATGTTCTCTGCGGCGTGGTGGGGTGGGGGTGGGTGGGGGTGAAGGTGGGTTAGCTTCGGTGCTTTCTCCCCGTTGGCTCATTTAAATACTGTGAAGAGAGAATCACCATCTCCCAGGGATCGGAGGGAGGACTGAGGCCCAGAGGGGAGCCTTCTGCTCCCCACAACCAGCCGCTGGGTTCACCTGGAGGAAGCACCTGGCGTGTTTCTTCGCTCCCCATACCTGCGAGTCCTCGGAGCGGGGAGCGGGAGCTCAGTGGCGGCGGCGAAAAGGGCAACTTGTCCGACCGACCGGCTCGGAGAGGCAGGGACCCCAGCGCAGTCAGTCTTAGCGGAGCCCGGGGCCTTGCCCCGCTCCCAGG
This sequence comes from Lasiurus borealis, assembly GCA_004026805.1. Lineage (NCBI taxonomy): Eukaryota > Metazoa > Chordata > Mammalia > Chiroptera > Vespertilionidae > Lasiurus > Lasiurus borealis. Next base: position 21,481 of record PVJN01035308.1, read on the forward strand.
TGACTCCCCCAGGTGACGCTAACGAAGGCGCACAGCGAGCCTCCCGAGCATCAGAAGGACCCGGAGCAGAAGGCAGCACCCGCGTCTGCTCAGACCGAGCGCGGCCGCGGGACGGGAGAGAGCTCGGCGCCGGCGACGGCCGGGGCGGGTGGAGGTGGCGATGGACAGGCCCAGGTCCGTTAGGTTCCGGGACTGTGGGTGCAAAAAGCAGCCCCCTGGAGTCGTCGAGCGTCCGGGCTTTTTGAGTGTGCAGACTTCTTTGCACATCTGTGGGACTCGGAGAAGCCTGGGATTTGCACGGAAGATTGTGGGTGCTCATTTTGGGGCGATAGAGTTCAGGGTTTGTAGGCTATCTCCAAAGGGCCCCCCTCCGATTCCAGTTCAACCACCCGAGACAGGAATACAGGTCTGCGCGGACCCCTGCCTCTGATTGGGATCTTGGACTCCTCCAGCCTGTACTGCAGCCATCAGAGCAGCGCCCGGCAACGCAGTCTAGGTTCCCGGGGTGCGGGTGGAAGGGGATGAGCTCCTGAGAGCTTGCCCGGTGCCTCAGGCATTCCCCACCTCCGAGACCCCTGCTGGGCGGGCTGCTTGCTTAGCCCCCCAGGGCGTTAGGCCCGGGAGTCAGAGACGCTTGTACGCACCCCTGGGAAGGCTGGACACTCAGCTCTTTTCTGGCCCCTTTACTGCGGTTTTTATAGGGTGTGTGTGT
>PVJN01035309.1:0-22201 GCA_004026805.1 Lasiurus borealis
GGCATATTATGTAGCTATAAGAAAGAAGGATCTCTTACACTTTGAGACAGCATGGAGGGACCTGGGAGAGTATTATGCCATGTAAAATAGCCAGTCAGGGAAAGATAGGTATCACAGGATCTCACTCATATATAGAATCTAATGAACAAAATAAACTGGCAAACAAAATAGATCCAGAGACAAGCAGGGAATAGGCTGAATTTCATAGGGAAGGAGGGGGGGCAGGAAGATATTAACCCCAAAATTTATATGCATTTATGCATAACCCGTGGACAGACAGTGGGATAAAGGCCTGGGGAGGGGTGGAAGTGGGGTGGAAAAGGTCAGTGGAGGGGAAAAAAGGGGACATCTGTAATACTTTCAACAATAAAAATAAATTAAAAAAAATTTTAAAGCTCTCATCTGAGATTTTAGATTTAAACTGCCCTTTGGATTAAAAATCACTATTTAGTCCCAAATCAAGAATAAAAATTTACCATGTATATTTTATTGATTTCAGAGAGGAAGGAAGAGGGAGAGAGAGATGGAAACATCAATGATGAGAAAATCATTGATCAGTTGTCTCCTGCACATCCCCTACTGGGGATAGAGCCCACAACTCAGGCATGTGCCCTTGACTGGAATCAAACCCAGGACTTTTCAATCAGCAGGCTAAAGCTCTTATCCTCTGAGCCAAACTGGCTAGAGCTACCATGTATATTTTATTTTATTATTTTTTATTGATTTTTTACAGAGAGGAAGGTAGAGGGATAGAGAGTTAGAAACATCAATGAAAGAGAAACATCGATCAGCTGCTTCCTGTACACTCCCCACTGGGGATGTGCCTGCAACCAAGGTACATGCCCTTGACCAGAATTGAACCTGGGACTGTTCAGTCTGCAGGCTGACACTCTATCCACTGAGCTAAACTGGTTAGGGCTACTATGTATATTTTAATTATCTTTCAAATTCAAGTCTTTAATTCATTTTAACAGATTTTTGTGTGCTCTGTGAGGTAGAGATAAAATTTCTTTCATTTAAAAATGAATATCTGCTGAAACCGGTTTGGCTCAGTAGATAGAGTGTCGGCCTGCGAACTGAAAGTCCCACATTCGATTCCGGTCTAGGGCATGTATCCTGGTTGCGGGCACATCCCCTGTAAGGGGCGTGCAGGAGGCAGCTGATCGATGTCTCTCTCTCATCGATGTTTCTAACTCTCTATCCCTCTCCCTTCCTCTCTGTAAAAAAATCAATAAAATATGTTTTAAAAATGAATATCCAGTCATCCCAGTATACATACTGATTATTTATTTTTTCCCCAGTTGTCTACAATACTAATTTTGTCACATAATTTCCAAATATGCTATAAGTCTGTTTCTGAGCTCTCTTCTGTGTTACATTGCCAATGTGCCAGTCACTTTGTGGTTTTATTGTAAGCCTTAAAACGTTTTTTTTTAAATTACTGTTGACATGCAATATATTAGTTTCAGGTGTATAATATAGTGATTAGGCATTTATATAACTTACCTAGTGATCACCCTTATAAACCTAGTTGCCATCTGATACCATACATAGTTATTAGAATATTATTGACTATATTTCCTATGCTGTACTTTACACCCTCATAACTGTTTTGATAATCGGCATTTTGTTATAATAAATGTCAATGGAACATGCCTTTTCTCTCCTCCCCTTCCCTTCCTTCCCCTTACCTCCCCTCTTCTCTTCTCTCTACCGCACCCTCTGTTTTTCCTCATCCCCTCTCTGGGAACATCTTGACAATTCTTGGTTGTGGCCTTTCTATAAGAATTTTAGCATTTGTCAAATTTCTAGAAAAGCCCTGGGGGAAATTTGATTGTAGTGCATGGAATCTATGCATTAATTCAGAAAGAGGACTCAAGATTTGTATTTTTCTATCCACTAAGGTATCTTCTTTATTTATTTAGATGTTCTTTCATGGCTTGCAAAAAAACTTTATAATTTTCCCTATAAAAATTTTAAACATTTTTTATTAATTTCTAGCTACCTAATGTTTTTATTGCTACAGAAATTAACCTCTTCTTAAGAAGTATGCTTTTCTTTCTTTTCTTTTTTTAACTGGTATATAGGAATACAGTTACTTCTTAAATATTGATTTTATATCCAGTCACTTTTCTATACTTTAATTTGATTAAAAATGGTAGTTTAATGTTATCTATGAATAAATAAAATTCAATTTGTTCTTTTTCAATCCTTATATCTTTTTTCTTTCTATTTATTTTCTTCTCTCACTGTGCTTACTAGGAGAGGAAAATATAGGTGGACTAGGATGAGGTATCTCAATGTGAGAACAGAGGTACTATGTTGAATACAAGTATTTATAATATTTATATTTCTCAATACTGATTTTTGAATGGAAAATTTTCCATTAAGAATGATACTGCAGTAGTTTTTGGTAGATACCCTTATCAGATAAGGAAGTACATATTTTTTACATGACTTTTCTAGTACCTAGTTGTATTGTAGTGGAGATGGAGAGCTTTAATCAAAATGCTTGGATATTCAGTGTTTATATCTAACATCACACTCATCCAGTTCTTAAGAAATAGATATCATTCCTGGGAAGGAAAAGGAACTCAGTGATTGAACTGCTCTTATAATTTGTAGTTTCTGGCCAGTACCCCTGCTAATGATTGGATCTCCGAGATGCTTAGTAGCCGAGTAATTGCTATTCAGAATTTTTTTGCAAGAAATAGTATGCCAGGGACTAGAGAAATAAACTTTAAGGACAATGTGGACATCAATAAATAACATAGTGGTGAAAACCACTGGTAATTGAGAGACACTGTCAGCTAAATGAGTGTCTAAACTTATAAACTTATGGAAAAATACTTCACTGTTCTAGAGAAGGCATATATAGGTTTGATCTCTGAACACATAATAACCTGGCCACTCACTGTGTGCGCACACACACACACACACACACACGTGCACACACCCCTATACAGTGCTACCGCAAGATATGTAACCTTGAGGCATGGGAAACTATGAGACGCTCGAGTCGAAGTAAACTGGTGGGTCCTGTGCAGCCGGCCTATCCGCGTGATTACTGGTATCTCAAATGTTGCTCGTATTTCAAAGCAAAAATCACTTGCTCCACGGCTCGTATCTCAAAAATCTCGCATGTTAGGGCACTCGTATCTCAAGGCACCACTGTATATTAGAAGCCTGGTGCATGAATTCATGCATGGTTGGGGTCGCACCAGCCTGGCCAGGGGGAGGGGATATGGGCAGTTGGCCTGCCTGCCTGCTGATCAAATTCCTGATAAAGGGGACAATTTGCATTTTAGCTTTTTATTATATAGGATATACATTGAGTGGTCAGATTATTATGCATTCAGAGATCATAATAATCTGGCCACTCAGTGTATGTTAAAATTGTCAGTTACTGGGATTCGCACATCAAATTAATACTCAAGTGTGGAGAAATATTTCACCTAGGTGTTCAGGATGGACAAGCTATGACACTGTGCCACCCACCAGGGGGCAATAAGTGATAGTTGGAGCCCTAAAATTTGTAAATACTCGTGCTGAAAATGGAGTTGGGATCCAAGCAAGGGTGCCACCTTGAGCACAAGTAAGGTAGGTGTTCTTCTCTTCTGCTTGACAGGAGGCCCCAAATGACCACCTCTGATCCTGTTTAGGCTGACGGTGTGTCAGGATGTATCACAATAGGATCACAAATTTTTACCACTCATTACTGGGCATCTTCCAAACTCTTGTATGGGTGGAATGATTCATGAATCACTCTCAGGCTGCTCAGAAGTTTGGAGATGGGAAATATCCCCATTTGTTACAATTGTGAAGAGATATTATTACCTCCAATGATAAGGAAACAACCAAATCACTTTCTAAACAGGGACCTGTAGAGCGCCAGGATTGAATCCTCATGATTGCTTTCTGGGAAGTTCGCTTCCTTCCAACTCCAAAGTTTGTGAGTAAGGTGGGCTATGCATACCTGAGGAGAATTCTGCTCAAAGAAAGAGGAGAGAACAAACATATAGAGTGAACTTCCTTCTCTGAAAAGAACCAAAAAGATGTAACTGGGACACAGAATATTTAATCACTATATGGTAGAGGTGTAGGCTGGGAGAGAAGGTTGTTCTCTGTTGATTTCTATACTAAGTCCTGAGGCAGGACAGGAAGATATTGATGGAGTGGGATGGAGTAACCCAACATGCAGAAACAGAAGCACAATGAGTATTTGTTTTCTTTTCTAGTGTGTAGTGGGTATTCTAATTATCCTTATTAGAATAATCCTAAAATATAAATTTGAAAGTATTTGACCTACTCACTTTTAAAAACAAATCAATTACTTTAGCATTTTAGCATTAATTTTTTGGTCCTCAATTAATGCTTACCCATATCTCTTGGTTGCTTTTTCTTCTCCCTTTTTCAATTCCTCATAATAGGGTGAAACTTGGTGATTATGGAAGGATAAAATGCTTTATGTTGGTAAATAAATAAGGAAAATATTTTATCACAGAATAGAAAGAAAACTACATGATTTGTGAGGCCTAGTGCAACATGAAAATGTAGGTCTCTTGTTCAGAAAGCAAGAAAAAGTGCCATTAAAAAGTACTGCTATATAAAGCTTTCTCTTTAAAACAATATTATTTCCTATAAAATGTAATAAAGATAATTGTCATTTTGAGAAAGTGGTGTGATCACTTGGTGAGATATGCAAATGTCTAATTATTCTGCTGCATAGCTGAAACTAATATTATATGCCAACTGTAATTGGAAAATTAATTAATAAAAGAAAATTAAGTTTCTCACAGTTTGGCTTTTGCTAATTGCAACTTCATGGTATATTTTAATATTTTCTTCTGTTCTCTTTCTTTTGTAAATTGATTGCTTTTTCAAGGTTTGATCAGATGGAGATAAGAGATTTATACCAAACTTTTTCTGGGTGCAAAACATTCTGAAGGTGGAGTCTTCTGGTTCCTTAAAAGGCAGATAATGACTGGTTGTCTCTCCCCATGCATGTCTGACTATTTGTTTACTAGAGGCCCGATGCATGAAGATTTATGCAAGAATGGGCCTTCCTTCCCCTGGCTGCTGGCACCACCTTTGCCCTGTCTGGAACAATCTTTCTGCCTTCCCATGCTGCCCAGAGGCTCCGAGTGGCTGGGGTGGTGCGGAATGCCTGCATCCTCGACTACGCAAGTGTCCTGCCCCACCCCAGGCCACTTGGTACATGCATATGCAAATTAACCCACCATCTCTGTTGGGTTAATCTGCACACTCACTCCTGATTGGCCAGTGGGTGTCACAAAAGTATGGTCAATTAGCATGTTACTCTTTTATTAGGTAGATATTATCTGGTAGCCAGTGTTGTGTTTCACCAGGACTTGCATCTGTTCTTTGCATTCCCTGTTAAGGATGAGATTCTTTCTGAGGTAGATATTATTCTTGTTCTACTTCCTCTAGGCTTTTTTCCTCTACCGTCTGCCTGTATTGTGAGATGTGCTCTGGAGCTGACTTTTGAATGTTTATTCCCTAATTACAATATATTAATGCCTGCAATATTCTTTGCCTCACAATTATGCTGTAGGCATGGGTTATAGGTGATCTTTATTTCCTTTTCTGGTTGGTTTTTGGAATAGATTTAGGTGGCCCTTATAATACAACATTCTGTAGAATCTAATGTACCCCTTCCTCCCTTCCACCCCCCGCCAAATCCTACTTTTTCTTGCATCTAATTCCTTCCTTTTAGGTTCTATTTCTTCTTTTCTGCAGTACATCAATGAAGGCTCATGTATCAGTTGGGGTAGACAATGTTATGATGAAGTAATTCCAACGTGGATTTAGTACAAGGATTTATTTCTTGTTCAAAACCATGTTCAACAGAAGTTGGAGGAGAGTTCTATTTATCATAGTCATTCAGAAGGCTGATGGGACTCCATCTTAATATGCTCTTCCATGATAATGAGGCAGGACAGTTGAACACAGGCTCTAAAAATTCCCTCTGAAATGACACTTATCACCTTTCTTTTACATAGTTGTTTTTTTTTTTTTTTTTTTTTTTGGTCAGAGCAAGTCACATACCCATGAGTAACCTCAAAAGGGACAGAGGAGTGAATCATCAGCTGCTGAATCATTAGTTTTCAATTTCTTCATTTTAGGCCTCTAGGGATTTTCAATACTTTGTTGAGAGCTCAGATCTTCATTAAAAGATGTGTTTATTATGACTTACTCTATATTTCTAGGTATTTATGGTAATTAGGAGGGTTTATTAAAAATGTTATTGTGGTACACACTACAGCCTTCAAATACAGCAGCCAACAGCACCTCTCATTCATTTATGCTCATGCTGCTCCTCTTCAAGAAAAGGAGTCTAGCCCAGCTAGTGTGGCTCAGTGGTTGAGCATTGACCGATTAACTAGGAGGTCACTGTTCGCTCCTGGTCAGGGAACATGTCCATGTCCAATCTACAGTAGGAGTATGTAGGAAGCAGCAAATCAGATCTTCTCATCATTAATGTTTCCATCTCTCTTTCTTCTCCCTTCCTCTGAAATTAGTTAAAAATACATAAAAAGAAGCAGATTCTATTTTCTCTTCCCGTGAGTTTTATGAATAGAATGTGGTGGGAATAACACTTTGAGACTTATGAGCCAGGTTCTTAAGAGTTCTGGCAACTTCTGCTTTTATCCCCTTGGCGTCCAGCCACCATGCTATAAGGACATTTATGATAGACCAATGAATTATTAGTGACCACAGGAAGAGAAGTCCTGGCTTATGAGTGGGCATCTTTGAATGTTCCAAACCACAGCCCCACTTAGAGCTAAATGCAGATATATTTGTAACCCTGACATCATGTGAAGAAGGACAAACTAGCTAGCCATGCCAAATTCTTGACTCGCAGAATCATGAGAAATAATAAATTGCTGTTTTAAGCCATTAAAATGTAAGGTAATTTGTTTAACAACAGATAATGAGATAGTGCTATTTGCCAAAAAACATGAAGGATCTTTTTTACATGCAAATATTATATATTATGTATTTGATGCCTCATATACACAAAATAGTAGAAAAGACTGTAGGGAGCGGTTATAGGGTTAAGTCTTGGACTGACCTGCTGGCAAAGTTGCAAACAAGTCCGGCTTAGAGAGGGCACAGCCCTCTTAGCATAATTAAGCTTGATCTTGTGAAGGTTCCCTAGATCTTTCCTGAGTTGCTAATGGGCTGTGGGAGGTGTAGCAAGTGCTGCCAAAGCAAGTGAAACTTACAAGAACATTGTAAATTACCTTGTTTACCTCTGACTATAAAATAAAGCATCAGGTTGCCTCTGGATCTGTTCTGTGGTCTCAGTCACGCACAGACGAACTACCTAGACCCAGCTTATTCTCTTTGTCTGTCTTTTCTTCATCCTTTGCTGGCCCTTCCTTGGCTGTGCTGGCATGCACACAAGTGGCACCCAATGCGGGGCTGAGTTCAGTCCAAGTGGAATTCCATGGGGACCTGAGTGTGAGGGAACTGCAGTTGTCAGGTGAAAGGAGGCCCCACGGCATGCACATGCAGTAAATAAGGTAGGGGTATAGTACTCGCTAGGTGTAAAACATGGGAAATTCAGGATTGCAGGGAAAGAATGTATGCGTGTCCATGCTTAAGGCTATGCTCCAAGCAAGGGGCTGTTCTGTGAGGTATGATCAGTTTTTCGATTTTTTGGATTTTGTGAGTAAAACCTGCTGATGATTTTCTGAGGAAGAAAAGGTAAATATAGAGGCATGAGAGAAGGTAGGAAAACAACTTCGTTATCATTATATAGCTGAAGGTTCAGAGGAAATGCCAGCCTCTACTTTCTTTCAGTCTGTGGTCCCCGATTTGGGACTGCCTAGAGCCCACTCCAGAAATAGAGTGGAGGAATGTGGCAGGAGAATCAATACAGATGGGGAAAGGTTGCCAAAGGCTTCCGACTCCACCATCAGCAACTCCGCAGCCTCCTGCAGGACCTGGGGCTACAGCTCCTGTGGGAGAGAGTCCTCTGGACAATGCGCTTTCTCCCAAATATGAGCGAGGTTTGGAGGGATGATGGGGGTGGAGATATGCTCAAGTATTGCCTCAGGGCATGGCCAAGAGTCCTACCTTATTCAGGATTTTGTGGCTGCAGCCTTAAGTCCTATAAGGAAAAAATATCCCAAGGCTTATATTATTCATTATATGGATGATATTCTCTTAGCTCATAAAAATGAAATGCATCTAAATAATATCTATATAGATTTGCAGGATTCCCTGCATTGTGCTGGATTATGCATAGCACCCAAAAAAGTTCAAAGGACATTTCCTTTTTCTTATCTTGGCAGCATTATATATATATATATATATATATATATATATATATATATATATATATATATGTAAAATTGATTTTTTTACAGAGAGGAAGGGAGAGAGATAGAAAGTCAGAAACATCGTTGAGAGAGAGACATCGATCAGCTGCCTCCTGCACATCCCACAGTGGAGACGTGCCCGCAAGCAAGGTACATGCCTCCACCTGGAATCAAACCCGGGACCTTTCAGTCCACAAGGAGACGCTCTATCCACTGAGCCAAACTGGTTTCGGTTTGGCAGCATTATTGAGGGAAAAACAATAAAACCTCAGAAAATTCAAATTCGGACTGACACTTTACTTACATTAAATGACGTACGCAAACAATTCCGTATTTCTAGGGAGCAAGCTCATCAAATTGTTAAGCGGTGCTCTCAGTGTGTAATTCATTGCCCTGTACAATCATTGGGAGTTAATCCTAGAATGTCTTAAACCTAATCAAATTTGGTAAACGGATGTCACCCACATACTGGAATTTGGTAAGCATAGATAAGTACATGTTAATGTAGATGCCTGCTCTCCATTTATCCTTGCGACTCCCCAAACGGGACAGAGTGCCAAGCATGTAATTAATCATTGCCTAGTTGCCTTTGTGGTATTAGGTCCTTCTTTAGAGCTAAAGGCAATGGAACCACATACACTAGTTCTGCTTTTTAACATTTTTGTCAGCAATATCAAATTTGTCATAAAACTGGTATCCCTTACAACCCTCAAGGTCAAGCAATGGTGGAAAGAGCAAATTGTAAAATGCAATTACTAAAACAGAAAGGGGGAGACAGATGTTATGTGTCACCTCAAAACAAACTCAGTCATGTTCTTTATACTTTAAATTTTTTTAAAATTGTACAGGAGGGTCATCCAGCCTCCTGTACAATAGCCTCTGCAGGGTTAGCCCGATGAAAGGATGCACAAACTGGACAATGGTTTGGACCAGATTCAGTAATGATGTGGGGAAGAGGTTGTGTTTGTATCTTTCCAGAAGGAGCAGCGCAGCCAATTTGGGTGCCAGAGCATTACATACATCACCACAATAGATCCAGAGAAGCACCTTGTCCCATCATTCAAAAGATTGAGAGTTGCCCCGATGACAGCAAATCAGAAAAGGATGATGATGAAGTCAATACAAAAGATTGAGATGCCATCATGGGGTCAGCTGAAGAAGTTAACAACTGAGGCCCAGCAGATGGCAGAAAAGCAAGAAGTGGAAGCTACTCCCTCAATCATGTCTCTGGCCATGCTAGCATTGGTTAGCTGCCAGACTTCTACAAACTTTCGCGCAGCAAAGTCCAAGGACTCTTCAGTAAATCAGCAAAAGAAACTTCCATTTAGTAGAAAAATGTTACTGTAGTTTGATTTATCTATTATTGTAGTGTTGCATTGGCACTGTTTTATTAATAACCACGTCTGGGTTTTTCATTGGCATTGTTTTGTTATTGGATTTTGCATTAGTATTGTTTTGTTAATATTTTAATAGTCAGAACTTTGTTCTTGATGTTTAAGTTTTACTTCCATTATTAGTAGCTTAAAATTAAAAGAAGGGTGAGATGTAGGGAGCAGTTATAGGATTAAGCCTCAGACTGATCAGCTGGCAAAGCCGGAAACAAGTCCCAGCTTAGAGGGCACAGCTCTCTTAGCATAATTAAACTTGATCTTGTAACTGCTCCCTAGATCTTTCCTGGGTAGCTACTGGGCTGTGGGAGGTGCAGCAAGTATTGTCAAAACAAGTGAAATTTATAAGAACATTGTAAATTACATTGTTTACCTCTGACTATAAAATAAAGTATCAGCTTGCATCTGGATCTGTTCTGTGGTCTCAGTCACGCACAGAAGATCCACCTAGATCAAGCTTATTCACTTTGTCTGTCTTTTCTTCATCCTTTTCTGGCCCTCCCTCAGGCTTGCAGAACTTTGGCTGTGCTGGCATGGCTCAAAAGACAAATATGTCATTAAAATAAGATTTAGTAAATCTATAATAATAAAAGCATAACATGCTAATTAGATCAGATATCCTTCCAGACGTAGCTGGGCCATGAGGAAAGCTTGGATCCCAGGTGCCAGAGGTAAACCAGTGCCAGCAGCGGGGGAAGGAAGGTCTATTCTTGCATGAATTTTGTGCATCAGGCCTCTAGTAAAACCATGCACAATAATACTATGAGGCTCATCCAAGTCAACCCCAGTGGAGGAAAAAAGGTGTTAGCCACATATAGAGTTATTCATAATCTTGTTTTAGACTAACTCTCCTATTCCTTTTTTTAAAAAAATATATTTTATTGATTTTTTTTACAGAGAGAAAGGGAAAGGGATAGAGAGTTAGAAACATTGATGAGAGAGAAACATCGATCGGCTGCCTCCTACACACCCCCCACTGGGATGTGCCCACAACCAAGGTACATGCCCTTGACTGGAATTGAACCTGGGACCTTTCAGTCCACAGGCTGGTGCTTCATCCACTGAGCCACACCGGTTTCGGCTCTCCTATTCCTTTTGGACAATGACTATATCTCATCATTTTGAATGTACATTGCCCTGTGTGCTTTTGGGTACATTGTTGGCACATAATCCATGAATGAACTTAATGTGGTCTACTTTTAAAAACCATGTAAATCCCATTGTTTTTAATCTTAGTTTAGTAAGGGTATACAATTGATAGAGCATTAAAATAAATGATCCATGACTCAAGGCTTGACTACCCAAAACTGAATAGTAGCATGGTATGATTTCAAGTGTCTTATAAAATAAAACTCCTACTTTCTTCCTTCTCCTCTGGCTAGAGTTTCAGTGTAAGTATGCTATTGCTTGAGCTAAGGGCTTTGAGGCTAGCCAAATATACCTCTTTCCAGGAGGAGAGTGTCACTTTAAGTTGTGATGAGTTATTTCAACCCAGTATGGCTTGACTTCTTATCATTGCGGGGAGCTTGTTTGAATGAAAAAGAAGCAGAGGAAGTCTTAGCAAGTGAAGGAATCTGCTAAAGATGATCAATGCCTACCTACACTTTAGCTGAGGGACTGGTCCCAATCTTCTTGTTAAAAATGAAACAGAAAAAAGTAGAAAGAGAGTGCATATTTTCACACTCTGTATGTGCCCACACATTTGTCCTAATGCAGAATATCCAAATATCAATTTCTCCTAGATTCAAATGTATTATTTTGTTGAAAGGTACTCTTTCAGAAAAGTACACACACATACACATCTAGTTCTTTTTGGTATATTTGTTTCTTAAAACTATTTCAAACTAATTAGTTTTTAGAAATTATGATCAAATACATAAAAAATGACATTAAGTACATTCACATTGTTGTGCAAAACTGTCAGTACTACCTATCTTCAAACCATTTTTTACCTTGAAAACTAAAATTCTATATCCATTATACAATATCTCCCCATTCTGCCTTCCCCAGGCTCTCCAATCACCATTCTATTTTCTGTCTCTATGAATTTGACTGCTCTAAGAACCTCAGATGAGTGCAATCATATGAGTGGAACCATAGATATTTTTTCTTTGTGACTGGCTTATTTCACTTTGCATAATGTCTAAAGATTCATTCATGTTGTAGCTCATGATAGAATTTCCTTAATTTTTAAGGCTGAAGAATATTCACACACACACACACACACACATACACACACACACACACACACACACACACACACACACACATATATATATGTGTATATATATATATATATATATATATATATATGTTGCTTATCCATTTATTAGTGGGTACTTGGATTCTTTTTACCTTTTGGCTATCTTACCTAATAATAGAGAAACATGTAAATTGAATGTACCTCTGCTACACCCACAGCCAATCAGAGTGAGTATGCAAATTAACCCAACAAAATGGAGGTTACTTTGCATGCATACTTTGGTCCTGAGAACCTCTCAGCACCCAGGTCACTCCCAGCCAGCCATCAGAGAGGCCAAGCCTGCAAGGCAGGGAGCGGGGAGGGGTGTGCTTCCCAAGCCTAAAGCCTGGAGCTTGGGAAGGGGTTGAGCCTGCGACCAAACGCAGACCATCTGGAAGGCAGCACTGAGTTCCCCAGCTGTAGTCTGGCATCCCAACACTGACTGCTCAGGTGGCTGAGACCCAGAAAGTGAGTCAGGGTCTGATCTGCAGCCTCAGTGGAAGCTGTTGATCAGTGTACTTACCTCTCTCTTTCTCTTTTTCTTTCTGATCTTTGCCAGCAGCCAGGCTTTTCTTTCTCTCCCTGGGGCTGCTGTTAAGCCCCACCTCTTTGTTCAGGCCCAGAAATAGGCTTGGAGATGCTGACTTGCATAAGAATCAATCAATCAGAATCAAAGGTGGATGTTGTGGGGAACCAATGGCTGCCTAGAAGGCAGAGCTTCTGACGCTGACTAGCATAGGAACTGACCAATAAGAACCAAAGATGGGTGCTGTGGGAAGCAATGGCTGCCTAGGAGGTGGAGCTTTTGACGCTGACTGATATGGGAACCGACCAATGAGAACCAAGGTGGGTTCTGTGGGGAGTCAATGGCTGCCTAGAAGGTGAAGCTTTTGATGCTGGCATAGGAAACTACCAATTAGAACCAAATTGGCCAGCAGAGGAGGGCAGTTGGGGGTGACATCAGGCCTGCAGGAGAGGGCAGTTAAGGGGGTGATCAGGCTGCAGGCAAAAGCAGTTAGGGACAGTCAGGCAGGTGAGCAGTTAGGAGCCAGTGGTCCCAGATTGTGGGAGGGATGTCCGACTGCTGGTTTAGGCTAGATCCCTGGGATCAGGCCTAAAATGGCAGTCGGACATCCCACAAGGAGTCCCCAATTGGAGAGGGTGCAGGCTGAGTTGAGGGAATCCCCCTCCATGCATGAATTTGTGCACCAGGCCTCTAGTTGTAAATAATACTGCTATAAACATGGGTACACACTTATCTGTACAAGTCCCTGCTTTCAATTCTTTGGAGTGGCTACCTGGAAATGTAATTGCTGGATCATATGGATATGCCTTTTTGAGGGAGAGTCATACTATTTCCCTAGTGACTGCACAATTTTGCATTCCCACCAGCAATGCATAAGAATTCTAATTTCTCCTTCTTCTTGTCAACACTTACTATTTTGTGTGTGTATGTGTGTGTGTTTGTGTGTGTATGTGTGTGTGTGTGTGTGTGTGTTTAATAATAGCCATCCTAAGCCTATGAAGTGGTATCTCATTGTGGTTTTGATTTTCATTTCCCGGACATGCTGGCTTTTAATGTTTGTATTACATCTTCTAAAAGAGTCCTTTCTAGACATAGAAAGTTAATGAACATAGAAAGATAATCCCTCACTATCTCAGAAATTAAAAATGGATGTTAGTGCATGATGGTGAAAAAATTAAAAACATATATACCTCGAGTTAACACATATAAGAGAGAGGCTCTAAATTTCCCTTTATACCCCTTTAGAGCCTGGAGTTCCTTGCATGAAGACCGGTTCTGGCAGCCTCCAGGGAACACCAGAGGCTATGGGTTTGTTTGCCTCAAGCCCTGGCCTGGAGACGTGATAGCAGGTATAGAAATAGTAGGCTCCCTGGGTCCTGGTCGCAGTCCCATTGATATTAATCACTGCATAGAATTCTGAGCTGGGGAATTTGAGAGAGGAAATAATTCCAGCCGTTTCCAGGGGAGCAGTGAGCAAAGTAACTGTTGTATTCTGTTAACCCAGCTTAACCCTCCAGAGAATGACCTGAAAACCTGAGGTTTCTAAAGTCATACCAAGTTTATGGAATCTTTCACCACAGGGCCACAGGAGAGGAAATATTTATTATGTGCTAGGCATTGGGTTAGATACTTTTCTCATAGTAGCTTATAAGTTACATATTACCTTGTTTAAAAAATATTAACAAAGCTAGGTAATTTGTCAAAGTCACACAGCTAATAATTGTCAGGAATGGAATAAAACCGGGTCCAATTTTAAAACATGCTATCTCTAGAAATGTCTATAATGCAATGGACATAATTATGGCTATTTTTATTATATTCCCTTTAATGACTGATGGATCTTCTTTGCAATTCATTGAGTAGATGAGTTTGGTCATCTTGGAAGTATTATGGAATTCTGAAATACTCTAAAAAGAACCTGGTTGAGAAAAGACTCTGATTCTGCCTTGCTGCTTATTTAAAAAACGAATAACTAGATGTTCTGTGATTTATTCACAAATGTTTGAGCTTGTCCAAGTCAACAAAATAGACTTGACATGGCCTTCTTTATC
Source organism: Lasiurus borealis (assembly GCA_004026805.1). Lineage (NCBI taxonomy): Eukaryota > Metazoa > Chordata > Mammalia > Chiroptera > Vespertilionidae > Lasiurus > Lasiurus borealis. The sequence goes on from PVJN01035309.1 coordinate 14,559, forward strand.
AGAACTAGATTCCAAAGAGTGCAAATCCCAGAAAAATTAGGATTTTTTAATCTTTCAAACTCTGTGCAGGGGAGTGCAAATGTAGCAGGGGAGTGCAAATACCAATGTATATGAATTTCTGTTCTAACAATACTTTGTTTACCTCACTCAATGTGTTAAATGAAAAAAAACCCCACATTTAAATATATTAAAAATATAAAACCTGCCCTAAAATAATACCCAATTGCCTGTCATATGATAACAATGCTTAGGGGAACCTTTTATCTAAGGATTTCACAGTGCTTTAACTCACAGCCCATCTGTTTTGCTCCATTTTATAGTAGAGAAATGAAGGCACCACGGAAATCACACAATATGTTGGTACAGTAGCTTAATAGGGAATTCTTCAAATTCTAGGCACTCAGCCTGCTTTTGCCTAATGTGGTATGAATCCACCAGATACAGGGAGCAAGGAACATAACAACTAACATTACTGAGAGTTTATTAGATGCTAGACTTTGTACCAAATCTTTTACAGGTGTTAAGTCATTTGCACCTTTAAGAATTCTATGGGTGGTGGCCTCAGCAGCACATATACCATTGATTCTCAACCTTTCTAATGCCACGACTCTTTAATACAGTTCCTTATGTTGTGGTGACACCCAACCATAAAATTATTTCCGTTGCTACTTCATAACTGTAATTTTGCTACTGTTATGAATCATAATGTAAATATCTATGTTTTCCGATGGTCTTAGGTGACCCTACTAGTGGTTCTGAGACCGTGATAGCAGAACCACAGTCCTGAGAGCAGAACCACAGTCCTGAGAACCACTAGCGGGGTGGCCTAAGAGCATCAGAAAACACAGATATTTACATTACGATTCATAACAGTAGCAAAATTAGAGTTATGAAGTAGCAACGAAAATAATTTTATGGTTGGGGGACACCACAACATGAGGAACTGTATATTAAAGGGTCGTGGCATTAGAAAGGTTGAGAACCACTGAAAACGAATTCTAGTCCAGAGAAGCTATCACTGTCAGATGGAACAGCTGAAGACCAGAGAGGTTAAGTTACTTGATGTCAATTTACAGTACGTGATAGAACCGGGATTGAAACTAGGCAGTGCCTATGTTCTTACTCATCACATGCCATTGCCTTTCAACATAATGTGTTGTTAAATATATTGGAGCTTAGAGCTTGCAGAGAAACCAGTCATTTTGCTTCAAAATGTATAGAGCTGTTTTATCCAATAGGATGTATAGAAATGTAAATATACATATATACATGTATATATATATATATATATATATATATATATATATATTTCCTATATAATAAAGAGGTAATATGCAAATTGACCCTTATGCCCTAGCATCACAAGATGGCCACCCCCACGCTATCACAAGATGGGTACCCCCACATTGTCACAGATGGCTACCACAAGATGGCCACCCCATGTCACAAGATGGCCACCATAAGATAGGTACCCCCACGTTGTCACAGATGGCTACTCTTATATTATCACAAGATGGCTGGCAGGAAGGACAGTTGGTGGCAACCAGGCCTGCAGGGGAGGGCAGTTGGGGGCAACCAAGCCTGCAGGGGAAGGTAGTTGGAAGGGACCAGGTTTGTAAGGGAGGGAAGTTAGGGGTGATCAGGCTGGCATGGGAGCAGTTAGATGTCAATCATGCCAGCAGGGGAGCAGTTAAGTGTCAATCAGGCTGGCAGGAAAGCAGTTAGGAGGCTATCAGGTTGGCATGCAGAGTGGTTAGGGGCAATCAGGCAGCCAGGCAGGCTAGTGGTTAGGAGCCAGTAGTCCTGGGTTGTAAGAGAAATGTCTGACTGCCAGTTTAGGCTCGATCCCTGTGGGCCTAGATTGGAGAGGGTGCAGGCTGGGCTGAGGGACACCCTCCACCCCAGTGCACAAATTTCATGCACCAGGCCTCTAGTACATACACACACACACACACACACACACACACACACACACACACATAACATAAACATATGTATTTATGGACTTGGCTTACATGATTGTGGAGGCTTTCCATTGTTGAGAAATACCAAATCTTTAGGGTAGGCTGAACACCCAAGGGAGAGTTGCAGTCCAAGTCCAAAGGCAATCTTTTGGCAAAATTCTTTCTCAGTCAGAGGTAGAGCCAAGAGTTGAACCTAGGCAGCTAGTCTCACTCTGGAGTTGTGCTCTTCTCCAGTAGGCTAGATTAAACGAGAGAAAGTGGTCTGTGAATATCAAAGATCCATATAAAATCAAGGTATTATGGTCATGATTATGATGAGAAGGTACATTAGAGGTCATCAGAACACCTCATCTTGCTCCTAAGAGAACAGGACTGGTTAACCAACCTGCTCAAGTTTATAGGTGAGCTTCAACAGAATCTAAATTTGCTGTATTTCAGGCATCAATATTTTTAGCACCTTTGCGACCTGCCTCCATTTTATTGAGAGCATAGATTCTACTAACAATTGTGTTGCGATTCTGTTTCTTCCCAATGCTAACATAGTTCAGTGCATTGACTGAAAGTGCAGGTAAACTGGAGTAAGGGAGTAGATAAACGGAAAAGACAACAATCTTTCAGTTACTGAGCCTGCTTCTCGAAACAAATTTATGCCTGAGATTCAGCAAGTCTGTGTGGCTTCCTGACACTGTGGGCTGCGGTGAGCATATATGCACATTACATGGCTGCCTCCACTCCCATTTTTACCATGGACCTATATGCCCAGCCCCTTGCAGAGCTCCCAGGTTGGAAAAACATCCACCCACCTGGCCACAACCTTTCTAAGAGTTGCTGTGTTCAGAGATATCGTCTGCAAAGATTTTATCTTAACCATGGAGAGATGCTAATTTTCTTTACTCCAGAAATGCCTCCATATCTTACTAACATTTCTAGTACCGAATAATGATTTGAAGAATGTATATTAGATGTAATTTGAATCTCCCTGGGCTTCACCAGCCTGTTGGAATGAATATCACTGAAGTGTTTACATCCACTTTTCACTTGATGCTGGTGCCCTTGCTTGGTCGTGTCCTCAGCTCCCCAGGCCTTGGTGGGCTCTGCCATGAGTACTGCACATGAGTGGCATTTCTGTGGCATCTGTGCTCTGCTGGGCACAGATGCCCAGTGTTGCTCGCTGATCCAAGTGCCTGGGGTGGAGTCATGAGACTATCTTTCCTCTTAAAATGAAATTCAGGAACAGGATGTCAAATCAGTGTCGCTTGATGGCCAGCGTGTTACCAAATCAAGGACAGTAGTCTCTTTACTGCTCAGAACCAGGCCTGCACCTAGGGGTGCCATGCTGTTCTTAGTCACTTCTCAAAGAGAAGGGCCTTTAAGGAAAGTGCCTCCCTGGGCCCACATAATCCATAGGTAGGCTTCCACAGTTTGAGAAAACCCCTAGAGTTGTGTAAGATATTGAGTATGGCAGGCACATATGTAAATTTTCCTGTGGAAAGGGCCCCATACTTTTAGCAGATTCTGAAAGGGGTCTTTAAGCTGAAAAGATTAAGATAGGTCTTCCTCTAAAGACCTTGTTATCAGGGTAGGCTCCTAAACCCATAACTCTGTCTTCCCTCCCTGGGGGCTCTTTAGCCTCCTTCACTTGGGGCAGGTGACAGTGAGAGAAGTCATTTTGCTTTGTTTCAGCAAATAGATTTTCTCACCACCCCCCTTCCCCAAGCTCTCCAGATATGCTCCAATATGCCCGAGCCCCAAGACGGTGGCTGCAAAAGACAGCCTTGTGCAATGTGAGTTTAATTAAATTTAGAAAAGATAATTTTGCACATTTTATTGCCAGTCTTCCTGCATTTGTAACAGAGGTTGTGTTACCATTTTTAAACAGCCTTAGGGGGAAAATTCTCTTTCTTGGAGAGAGGGACAACTTATTCCGGGGAAATAGGAGTGGTAATGGAGAGTGTTGACTTAATTAATTTTACTGCCTGTCTGCATTGCCTGGGAATAGGTAAAATGACTAAATAAAATGGTAACATTTCATCCTCATGACCCGCACTATAGAGTCGGGAGGACTTGACTCAATTGTGGAAGCCACTGTGCAAGACGAAAGTCAAAGAATATGAATGAGATTTCGAGATCCGGGTTCAGAGGCACACCTACCATGGGCCCTCTGAATCCAAGCTCCAGGGATGTTGAAGGAACTGAAAAAAAAAAACACAAACAAGGGAATGATCCTTGCCTGGGAGAGGGCACCCTTATATTGCCAGTGGTGGTGGGAAAGGGAGAGGAGGGCCAGTATGAACTTTGGATGGAGGCATTATCTTCATAGGAGCCTTATGTTGCTTTAATAGGTATTGTTTCATTCTCAGCTCCATCCTTTTTCTTTTCACCAGAGTAGCTCCATTAATTAACAAATGGCTTGTTTATCTTTTCCTGGAACATTCCATTTCCTTTCAAGTGTCTTTGGGGACAGCAGAGAACTGCTCTCCACTTACCTGTGGGGGCAGCAACACCACAGGCTTTCCTCCTCTTCGGGCAACTTTCGCTGTCATGGTCTCCGGGGCTCCCCAGGAAGGAAATGAACGCTGCATTGCCTTCCACACGTGCTGGGTCCAGGTTTCCCACGGCTGCTGAGAATAGAGCTCAAGCACATGCGCAATCGCTTCGGAGCCTTCCCTTTGCCTCTGCAGCTCAGGCAGTGCCCCACTCATCAAAAATAACTTGTGATCCTGAATGTGACATGGCTCCTGCCCCTAAGGATTCTGACTCATCCCACACTGTCAAGCTTCAGCATTACCTGAGAGCTGGGCCCCCCTATGTGTGTTTGCTTGGAACAAACACGATTTTACTTACCTGCTTTCTGAGACAGAGAGCGTGGGCGAGCAGGGAATCAAACCCTGAGTGGGAAGGCCTGCGGGTGATTGCCTCAGGGCTCAATCCTGGAAGGGAGCCCCACAGCGTGGCCCCACCTGCCCTGGGACTCAGAGGCCTTTCCATGGGTTCGCTTTCTTAGCTGATGCAAACCCAGCTCTCCTCCTCTGCAAGCCTGTACTCACAGATGATCCCTTAGCTTGGGGGGCGGGGAGGAGGATGAGGTAAGCAGGAGGGAGTGAAAGCATGCAGGAGGCCTCGCATTACCTGCTGGTTTCTCTCTTCCTGGCTAACTTGGGCAGAGCTGCCTAAGGGAAGTCAGGCCTGAGAGTCCTTGGAGAACTGTGACTGCTTTTCTGCCTGGAGGGCACGTTTTCCAGGTTTGCTTTAGTAGCTTTGGAACAGAGGCAGAAAAGGGAGTCTCTCTACTTTTCTCTGAGATAGTCAAGGTCAGAGCACGATCAGTGGCACCCCTGGATGAGAAAGCCCTTAGCCCAAGGGTTTGGATCTGGCTAGCAAAATGGGGCAGAATCCAAAAGATGAAAAGAGAAAGTAAGGAGAGGCCCCCTCTTCTCTTTGCATCTCATAAAATATGACTTCTCCCGGTTGCAGAAAAGGTGATTCTGTTGTCTCCAGCATTAGCAAGGATGGATGACTCTGTGTGAGGTCCCCGCTGTGGCTCATGAAGCTGATGATGATGATGCTATGAGGTCTCAGAGGAAATGAAATGGTATTATTCACATGGAGGCTGGCAGCATTCACACTCAGTGCAGACAGAGGTTATTGAACCAGCTTGGGACTGTCCAACATATGGCCTGGTTCAGAAGCATTCAGGAATTTTTAGCACTAGTATCTCTACTCATCCTTTATTATTAGAATCTATTAAGTTGTGGGATTAGGTTTCCCTCACCTTATTATTGTCATGATATAACAAACATTTGGGTGTCTAATGCACCCAAATACCACTACTTGATCTGAAAACCACCCTGACCTGAATTTAATACATGACAATTTCCTATGGCGATTTTTGGGGCTAACCATACAAGAATTTGTATAGATTATAGGCAGTTAAATGATTAAAATTATTTTGATCTAGCATTGGTGGTCTAACACGGTGGTCCGCAAACTCATTGGTCAACAGAGCCAACTATCAACAGTACAACGATTGAAATTTCTTTAAAATTTTTTAAACTTAAACTTCTTCTAATGCCACTTCTTCACAATAGATTCCCCCAGGCCATGGTATTTTGTGGAAGAGCCGCACTGAAGGGGCCAAAGAGCATGTGGCTCATGAGCCGAGGTTTGCCGACCACTGGACTAACATTACTCTGAGACTTAGGAATTTCACATTTAGGTATGTAATTTTAGATCTTCTTCCAGACTTTATTCTCTTGCATCAGAATTTTAGTAAACAACGATAGCATTTTTCTCCTCAGCTCTCCATGAACACAGTGCCAAATGATAGTTCAAATGGTCTGGAGGTCTACACATGGGTGGATTAGACGATGGTTTGAGAAAAGAAAGACTTCTTTTAACTGAAATGTTCTCCCTCCCCTAGCAATCATATATCTGGAAAGCTAGTTTCTTTGTTTTGTTCCTTGGGCTTCAGAGATGTACTTGGCCCTCAAGTAACAGTCATCAGAGGCACCAAATTTCTCTTGCCTTCCTCTGTGGTCTCTTTTCGGCTCTAAATGATTAGTGGCCCTCAACCTGAATTTTCATTAATATCATCTGGACAGTTCATCTGTTTGTTTTCCTATCAATGTCAGGGGCTCACCACCTGAGATTCTGATTCAGTTCCCGGGACGTTAAGGCCATGGCTTTGGTATTTTTTGAGAGCTCTTTAGGAGGTGATCTTTACTGAGTTTAAGTCTTCTGGATGCCACGGTTTGTAGAATGAACTAAGAAAGTGATTATTTACTTAATAGTGATTCATAATATATATCCAGAAGTCATTTTTATTACATCTTCAATTTGCAAAGGCTATGGAACACCTGAAAGTAAGAAAGGAAAAAATGCTGCATTCAAGCAGCTGAAATAAATGTCAGAAAGTCTAAGAATGATTCCAGTATGCTTTACTCCTGGGAGCATCCCTCGAGCTGCTCTGGGAGTTGTGTTCTTATTTTGCACACAGTTCTAATTGCCTCTCTGGTTCTCTGTCCACAGAAACTTCCAGGGGAAGGAGTGACTGCTTTGCCATTGGACACAAAAGGAAAATAGCACATCAAGAAAGTAAATCATGGGGCTTGGAGATTATTATGGTCTGGGACTTTATAGCATGAGGACAAACATTCTCCACACCCAGCTACTCTGACTTTGTGCCTCATCATTCATGCACATCAGGATTCACTGGCGTAAGTAAGGTTCCATGCAGGATGTGTGGAGATTACAAAGATAGCCCCTTTCAATGAGTATCAGTGAGCCTCTTATTCATCTCTTGCTCTTGAATTGTTTAAAGTGCTGCTGCTTAAATCATGCTGCTGCGGCTGCTTGGTTTTGTGGTTTCTGCTGTCCAAAGCATTTCATAGTTTTCATTACCATGGCCCCAGTTCAGTCATCCTTGTGACCTCATATCTGTCTCTCTGGTCTACCTGTCTGCCTGCAATCCCTCCTTTTTTACTTGTACAAAATAAGATCTTCCTCAATGCGAATCTGACCATATTATTCCAATTAAAATCCCCAATTGAGGATTCGTCCAGACCTCTCAGTGAGATTCTCCATGACTGAAGCATCTCTACCTCCCAGCCTACTCTCACCCCTCCTCCTTCTCATTTTAAGCTTTATGAATTGTATGCCTCTCCCCTCCATACACTTTAT
>PVJN01035310.1:0-22200 GCA_004026805.1 Lasiurus borealis
CTTCCCCCCCCCCCCCACCCCAGCTCCCTGCCTCCACTCTCTCAATGGAAAAATATCCTCAGGTGAAGATTAGCAAACAGACTTACTAAGATGGTTGATCTAATCTATAATAATAAAAACATAATATGCTAATTAGACCGAATGTCCTTTCTTCTGGACAAAGCTGCTATTGAGGTGGCAGTGGGCGGGGCCGGGGCCAAGGCCCTTGCATGAATTTTGTGCATCAGGCCTCTAGTTTCAATGTTCTTATCACACACAAATAGCAGGATAAAGAGGGTGTAAGGAAACCTTTGGAGACAAAGGAGCAGTGTCTACAGAGTTCTGAAGAAATGTGTGACCTCATGTAATATAATTGGTTAAGTTTTTATTTATTTATAAAGGCAGCAGGTAAAGTCTCAAAGTTAAAAGAATTTCTGGAATCTGGTACCCATGATCCCTTTAAAAAAGCACTCTTTGACAGAAAAACCAAAAACCAAAACCAAAAACAAATAAAAAAATCCCCAGCCAATCAAAGGATTAGTCAAGATATAGGCCTCAGAAATAGAAAAGGCGTGGTAAAGGCGCAATGAATTGTGGCAGACTCCTTGAATCTAAGGAAATATGGAATTAAGACCAAATAATTAGGGATTTAGGGTGATACAACAGATGGAAATGTTCCACACCTTAGTGAAATAAACAACAGTAAAATACCAAGATAAATGTGGAGTTAGGAAAAGGAGGAAAGAGGGAAGAAGGGAACAATTTTGACATCTCATTTTTCATAGCAGGGAGTCAGCTGATATAATCTGAAGTTGAAACAGGAGATTAAGAATAAGGAAAATGTGCTAAAGCCGGTTTGGCTCAGTGGATAGAGCATGGCCTGCAGACTGAAAGGTCCCAGGTTCGATTCAGGTCAAGGGCATGTATCTTGGATGTGGGCACATCCGCAGTAGGGGGCATGCAGGAGGCAGCTGATAGATGTCTCTCTCACCAATGTTTTTAGTTCTCTATCCTCCCTTCCTCTCTGTAAAAAAATCAATAAAACATATTAAAAATGAAAAATGAATAAGGAAAATATAATGGTTTTTAGTTAATGTACTTTTTTTTTGTTCTTCCCTAACGGAATATAATGTTTTGGGTTAAACAGTCATTCATCTGTAGTTCAGCACTTTCCTTTCGTTTTTTCAGATGATGATATTTCTCTTAAATTCATGTAAAATTATGTTTAATATTTACAGTGAAAGTTATTTATAGTCATACTGTTCTAAAATTACTTGTGCCCATCTTTGCCTGCCTGCCTGAGAGGCAGTATGGTTTAGAGCAGAACTTTCCAATTGTGTGTATGAAAAACCTGGGATCTTATTGGAATGCAGGCCAGGGATGGAGCATGACATTCCGCATTTCAAGGGAGCTCCTGACCGTGCTGATGCTGTTGGTGCTTGGCCCTGATTTTGAGCAGCAGGAGTGTGTAGGCGCTGGCCCCAGACTGCCTGTGTTGAACTTCTAGTGCCACCGCTCATTAACTGTTTGACTCTGAGCTAATCATATGCCTGCATTTCCTGACCTGTCAAATGGGAATGACAGCAGGACCCCCATAAACTGCTTAGAACCACGCCTGACAACAAGCGTTATAAACATTGGCTGGACTGGAAACTCACTCTCTCTGAGCTTCAGTCTAACCATCTGTTGTGACAACTAGAAAGAAAAAACTTAAGATGCCCTGCACAATGTATGGCACGGTATAATCAATATATGATAATTATTTATGTTTATAGTTAATTCTGTACATTATCATTTAATAATACCTACTAGAAATTTCTTTTAATAAGCAGTTAGTCTTAATTCTACCAATTCATTTATTTATTCACTCATTTTATTTTTATTTTTTAATATATTTTATTGATTTTTTAGAGAGGAAAGGAGAGGGATACAGAGTTAGAAACTTCGATAAGAGACATCTATCAGCCTTCTCCTGCATGCCCGCCCACTGGGGATGTGCCCGCAACCAAGATACATGCCCTTGACCGGAATCGAACCTGGGACCTTTCAGTCCACAGGCCGACGCTCTCTCCACTGAGCCAAACCAGTTTCGGCTCACTCATTTTATTTATTCATCCTATAACTAATTCTTGAGTTTGTCCTTTGTATTAGGAGGCCTTGTTCGAGCACTAGGATTGCATCAGGAACAAGACAGTCCTAGAAGATCTTTCATTCTAGTGGGGGAGGAGCAACAAAGAAATAATATGCAAAGCAGTAGTACGTGTTGTGAATAAAAACTAAGGCAGGACAAAGGTTAGAAAATAATGCTAGAGGAGGGGAGAAGAGTTATTACAAATGGGGTGATCAGGGGAGATCTTTGCTGAAAGAACAACATCAATGAGTAGACACCTGGATGAGGGTAGGGAGCGGGCCCTGAGTAGTTCTGGGGAAAATATTTTCCTCAGAGGTTCTTGAAGTAGGAGATGATACAGGGCTAGGAGTTGGGGCTGTACTTATATCCCAAAGACTATTTTGTAACTATCAATCTGCACTTCTCAATTATAAACGTCAATTATTGTATTGAGAGGTCCTTAAGAAACATTAAGATTGTTGGTGCCTATCCAATGTGATTCTGCACTGCCAGCCTTTTAAAGTTTGTTTTATTGTCCTTTCTCTTCAGTTGTTTTGGCCACCTCGGGACACTGGTTTCCAACACTTTCTTGTTTTTTCCACCAAGAACTTTACTTGAGGGACATGACACCTATGGAGCAAAGTGCACAGACCTGTAACAGCTTCCTTATTGAATTTGATATACCCTGGGTGGTTAGGTTATCAGAAGTCTAACTCCCGGTTATTAACACTGGATATGACAATGAAAATATAAGTAGTGCACTCTTAAAAAAAGAGTCTATGGAGCTTATTTTAAAAAGGTTGCTGACAGTTTTATCTCATATCAATATGATGACAAAAATTGAGTAGCACACTAATATATATAACAAATATGGCATCTGGGAATCTATCCCATATCAGGTTTTATTTTTTAATTTTTTATTATCTAGCAGCAACTAAGTAATGCAGTTTAAACAGCAGATTACTAAAAAGGGGCAGGGTAATGTCAACTTAATAGATGGTTTTAATTTATTATTTCTGAAAATTCTTTACCTAAGGCTCCATGATCTTTAGTCATTCTCTGTTTTCCCATTATAAAACAGTACTGATTTGTTATTTGGTAAGTAGATCAATACTGTTTATATGTTAATTGCATTCTAATGCTTTTAATTTTATCCAAAGCTGTTTAAACTTTATAGCCACTTTACTAGTTCTCATTAAAAACATTGAAACAATATTGCTGGGGGAAATTTCTTAACTTTATAGGAGATAGTTCATAGGATACATGAAGTACTCTGGTCCAGGCGAATTTTAATTGAAAACACTTGCCAAAAAAGCAAATAAGAACCATGTAAATGTGCAAAGAAGGCAAAAATCGCACTACATTGCTAACTTAAATACAGTCAATAGCAGAGAGCTGTTTCCGGGGGAATTTGCCTACAGAGGGATGGAGAATTGATGGTTCCAGCCTGCGTGGACCAGGCGAGGTGGGAAGAGGTGATGCTCTCTGAGCCACACTCCCTGCTTCTGTTAGAGGTTCCTTGAAGTTCTTCCCTTCTTCACCTCCTCTGCTGCAGAACCCTCGCTGAATAAGGTGCTGAGGTACAGGCTTCCACTGAAAACTGGCCCAAGGACGCACAACAGGATGCTGACACTTGCCCCATTGTAGGCAGATCTAAATGTCACATGCACATGTTCCTCTATTCTCTCATTGAATATATCTGTGTACTGATCTATATCCTCTCCGAGGGAGAGAGCCAGCTCCAGTGTCCCACTGCCCGGGTTCAAATGACCTTGAGCAAGTCATTGAACTATTCCTGGCCTCAGTTTCCTCACTTAAATCTAAAAAGAGATGATGTCTCATAATGTTGTCATGAAGGTTATCTGAGTTAGTGAGTATAAGCACTTGGATCAGTGCCTGGTATAGTAATAAGTGTGGAGCGTTAATAAGTATCAGCAATGAATAGTACTAGATTGCAAATTCTTTGAAGTCATAGATTATATATTTAAAATTGCTGTATTCACAATATCTAGCACAACATACAGCACAGGTTCAGTGTGTAGGTTGAATATATGTCACCTAATTCTGCATAACATGTTTTCTGAGGGTCAAATGTTAATAACTGATACTAAAATTTCATGTTTTTCAGTCAGTCCATCATGTAACAAGTAGCTGTTAATAAAAGGTCAGGTTGAAAACGTCAGATTAAAAAAAAAAACTTCTAAAAGAGCATTCAATCAAATGCTTACAGCAAAAGCTTTATTTATTTTTTTAAATTTTGATTGATTAATTGATTTTTGAAAGAGAGAGAGAGAGAGGAAGGAGAGAAACATTGATTTGTTGTTGCACTTACGCATCAATTGGTTGGTTGTTGTATGCTCCCTGACTGGGGATGGAACCTGCAACTTTGGCATATTGGGACGATGCCCTCAGCAACTAAACTACTTGGCCAGGGCCTACAAGCTTTATTTCTGTTGAGAGAAAATAAATATACATAGATCTGTATTTATGACTATTCTTTATGACAAAACACCTATCTTAACATTTTCCTCTCTTTTTGACTCTTCGATGACTGATCTTCTACTAAGAGCTGGAACATTGGTCAAGTCTTTGTTTAACATCACCTTCTCCATGGACTTGACCCTGACCACCGTTCTTATCCCTAGCCAAATGTGACCATTCCAGTCTCCCTCCCCCTGTCCTACTTGGTCCTCCCACAGGCCCAGGACACCTTATGACATTACATTCTGTGTGGTTTAATAAATTACTGTGTTTGTTACTTATCATCTGTTTCCCTCAGCTAGAATGTGAGCTACACGAGGGCAGGTATCTTTGTTTGGTTCATTAATGTATGCTAAGTGCTAGAATAGTACTCAGCTTAACAGTATTTAGACACCCAGCAAATCTTTTTTTGTAAAATATATTTTATTGATTTTTTACAGAGAGGAAGGGAGAGGGACCGAGAGCTAGAAACATCAATGAGAGAAAGAGACATCGATCAGGTGCCTCCTGCATACCCCACGCTGGAGATGTGCCCGCAACCAAGGTACACTCCCTTGGCTGGAATCGAACCTGGGACCTTTCAGTCTGCAGGCTGATGCTCTATCCACTGAGCCAAACCAGTTTCGGCCACCCAGCAAATCTTTATTAAGCAAATGAACAAATTGATCCCATATGCGTAATTCTTTAAATTGCTCCCTCTCTCTGTTTTAATAATGAAAAGCCTTAAATTTTGAGAGCACAGGATTTTCTGTGCACCCTCACATGGATTCGATTAACTCTATTCCTATTTATCTCTCCAGATCCCTCATATCAATTCAGCTGAGATTATACCTCCCTTAATAAGAGTGAAATTAGATGGTGCTCCGATTTTATCCCCAACACAAGGAGAAATACTGAAACAGCATCGGAACACAGAGTTTGAAGAGAGAGTACGATTGTCCAAAACCTGTGATGTCCTCAACAAATACAGACCTTTCCTTTCTGTGAGGAGCCCGAGAACACGTTTCCTGCTGATGAGCTGGGTCTCTGTGTTGTATGTGCCCTGACTGGGGATGGAACATCTCATGGAAAGATACGCTCATTGCAGATGTATTGAAATTGAGCTGTTTCAATACATCTGCAATGAGCGTATCTTTCAATGCCTCTCCTTTGTGGGCCTGAATATTGAAAAGCAAATTGAAAAATTAGACTGGATTGAATTCCTTATTTTACTGTGCTCTTTCAATGAAAGCAGCCCACTGATAAGATGGCTGCATTTTTTTTCTTTACATTCCTTCAAATCAAATATTTCGAAGTGTTTTAAATGGTAATCTCCTTCCCAAATGTCACTAGTGAATTTAGGAAATACTAATGAACTATCCAGGGTGCTGCCCTCTTGCTGCACAAATACCACAGTAATATGGAGCCTAGTGTATACCCACTTGACATAAGAAGAATTCAATTTTGTCTCTATTCCTAGTTTAAATCATATGATGATACTATTTTCTCTAAGAAAGCAAGCAATTATAAGTGCCTGTGATTTTCCTCAGTGATTTTCAATGCAGTAAACAGAAGTTTGTTATTTAACAGAGTTGACGAGCTAATTCCCATCTGTGAGTTGACCTTCTGCTAATTATTTATTAATATTTTATATCAAAAGCTTTATTAATAAGGTTAAGAATAACTTTCACAGGCTTGGTTGGTACACATGGTTCAAAAATTAATCTAGTGATTAGGATAGGAGAAACTGGTAACTTTGCTAGTCCATGGCTCAGAATAAAAGCTCCTAATATTGACAAAAAGAGAAAGATGATTAGAATAAATGCTCGCTTTAAAAAGTCATGCAGAACTCCTGGGCTACCTGAGTCTCTGTGGACAAGGCTGGCTTATTCTTGTTTGGGGATGCAGTCAGTTTTGGGCTCCAGCGTTTTTATTTATTTTTATTTTTTCTTAGCAGCTCCCCTGTGGTTCTGGGTTTACCAGGTCCTTTGAAAGAATGAGTCAGATGAAATTTGGCCTGTGAAGCTTGGGGCCATTTGCTTGGGGGTTGATATTTGGTCATCATGTGACAGTAGGAATGGAGAGTTCAGGGAGAGACTCAGGCTGAGGTGGTTGGTGCAAGGGACAGAAAATTAACAATATATTCCCAGCATCTGAGGATCTCAGGGGAGATAAAAATGAAATCAATTATGCAGGGGAGAAATGAGGACCATAGAAGGTATTTTTTCCAAAATATCTTGTTTCTAAAATATTGGGTGAATAGTTGGAATGCAAAGCCAACAGGGACTTATAATTCTTCATAGAAAAAAAGGAATGTAGTCCCATGAGGGAAGGGGAGCGGCATGGAGGAGTAGAGCTAAACTGGTTTATTTGGGCTTTATAACTTTTTGAAAATGACCAAGGCAGCAACTCTCAGGGTCGGTGTAGGAAAAGATAAGGGATAGAAACACTCTGTTTTCCTAACTATGACACAACCATCTCAACACAGAGATCAGCATTTTTCCTCAAGTGCTCTATATTCCTTTTCCAAAAATAAATCCCATTATCCCATGATAAAAAAAGAAACATTTAAAATGAGAATAGACCTGGGTGAGTTGACACATAAGAGTGAGGAATCTTGATTTAAAACAAAAACAAGCCCTAGCTGGCTTGGCTCAGTGGATAGAGTGTCAGCCTGAAGACTGAAGGGTCACAGGTTTGATTCCAGGCAAGGGCATATGCCTGGATTTTGGGCTTGATCCCCAGTAGGGGGCGTGCAGGAGGCAACTGATCAATGATTCTCACCATTGATATTTCTCTCTCTCTCTCTTCCTTCCTCCCTCCTTCCTTCTCCCTTTCTCTCTGAAATTATATATATAAAATAAATAAAACAAAAACAAGCATGGCCTCTTTTAAGGGCAAAGAGGTAGAAAGGATTGTCCAGACATGAACTTGAAGACTTAGAGTTTGCCTAGGATCTGTATGTTTATCCTATCCTATCTAATAAAAGGGAATATACTAATTGACTGCCCCTCCCCCCCCAAGATGGTGGTGCCCACAGCCACAAGATGGTGGTGCCCAGTCCCCTCAGCCCCACTGGGGTAGCATGCGCCTGTCCCTGGAGTCCCCCAGCCCTCCCAGCTCCCCAGGGCCGGCCCAAGGCATAGGCAAGCCTTGGATGGTGGCTGCCCAGCCACCCAGGGTCACCCGAGGCTCAGGTAACCAGGGCCAAGTCTTGTGCTGCTGGTAGTGGCAGCAGCAGAGGTGTGGTGGGGCATCACCTTCCCCTGATCACCAGGTCACCTCCCGTCCTTGAGGGCTCTCGGACTGTGAGAGGGGACAGGCTGGGTTGAGGGACCCCCGCTCCAGTGCATGAATTTTCATGTACCAGGCCTCTATCTTGTTATAGAGAAGAAGATAAACAACATTAGTGTGTTTTATAGGAAATAGCATGTCCTTAAGCACTGAAGTGGCCTTGACAATTTTCTCAGAGAGAAACAAAGCCCCAGAACAGGTGAAGCACTGGTGCCTCAGGGGAGGCTGTGCTGAGGGTTTGACGCTGCGGGCAAGCTCTGCAGATGTCTTCCTAGCTTGGCTCCTCACGAAATCTTTCTGCTTCCTCTGGCCTCTGTATAGTCTGTGCTTAAAACACACAGCCCTCTCTGTCCACATTCCCGCCACAGGATCCTGATGTATCACTGGATGTATGTTTGCTCATATTAGCAATCCTTTAGCTATTTTATTCTCTGTCCAGCATGACCTAGGGCAAATTTTTGTTCTCATTAAATTGTAAAGAAGAGTGATTAGTGTTTCAAATAAAATAATTTGTGGTTATATTTTATCTTCTAAAATAAAAGAACTACATTTTTTTTTTAGTTTTAATGTAAAAAATGTTATTAAGACCTTGAAACAAATAGCCCTACTTTCTCACCACTTTTCAAAATATGCATTTTATATGCTCTTCACATACACTCCAATCTCATTTAATCTGCCCCAAAATTTGCAAGGATGAGGATAACAAGACTTGGAGCTACTAATTCCACTTTTTGGCCAAATTCCAATACTGGTAGATGATGAAATTAGTCTTTAAACAGAACACCCAGGTTCATTTGAAAGAATATTCTCGTAACCACTACATTTCTTGCCTCTGCCGTAATCCTGCAAGTTGTCATCTGGTTGGGTTTGACTCAGGAATCATGGTGACCTAAGGCTGTCCATTCATTCTTTGAGTCTGAGACTTGTCTTTCTCATTTTGCAATGATATTGGTTGCCCTTAAATTCTACCCACGGGCTCTAAATGTCTCTTGTGGAGGCCTACTTCCTTTTCCCTATCTGTTGTTCATGTCCAGAGTGGCACAGCATGATAAATCTTGAAAAATAACATCAACCTAATGCTTAGCAACAGACACAAGTCATCACTAAGAAATAATCTCCAAAGTGCTTTTTGACTGCAGCAAAATGTTAGCTTCAAAGTGCACTGTGGGGCTTAATTTTATTTCTTTTGCTAAGAAAGCTGTGTTTTTTTTAGACCTACTTTCATTTCTCAATAACTATCACTAAATTTCTTGTCTAGATCTAGAGAGGCTTACTAAACTCTGTGTGTGGATGTGAGCCTGTGGGTGTGTATGCAGTGGGAGGTGGGGAAGGGTATGGAATGGGCTGGATTCCCATTTTAGAGTGCCTTGCTTCATACAACACAGGGTCACATATTGAGCTACCCAATATCTTGTATTGTGCCTTTAGATTTTATTTTTATCTGGACTATGCAGCTTGAGTTAACTCTTGAAGAGAATGCTTACAATGGATTCTGCCTACTATGATTGCCTTCCTTATGTTTTGCTAATTACAGTGGTCCCTTGAGATACGAGTTTAATTCGTTAACCTTGAGGTGTGGGAAACTATGAGACGCTCGAGTCGCGGTAAACTGGTGGGTTGTGCATCTGGCCAATCCGCGTGATTACTCGAATCTCAAATGTTGCTCGTATTTCAAAGCAAAAATCGCTCGCTCGATGGCTCGTATCTCAAAAATCTCGTATGTTAGGGTACTCGTATCTTGAGATACCACTGTATTTTGACCTTGGAAAACAGTGTCTTTCAACTACACTATAAATCTAAAGGTTTTTGGCCTTCTCGGTTTCTTTTACCATTCTATAAAAATTACAGTTTTCATTGTTAAATAAACACTGTGCATTTTAGTTTCATGATTAGTTGAGAGCTTTGGTGATAGCAGATCATTTCCAATAATTCGTGCCAACGAGGAAACACTAAAGAATCCTTTTTTTTTTTTTTAACTTTAAATTTGGATGTATCTACAAAACTGCTGCATGCCTTTTCAAAGAAGCCACATAGAGCATTAATGCACGATTTCCCCAGGGCCTTTTCTCATAAAAGGCTGGCTGGAAAATACCCTTGTCATGAGACAAACATAGCAAACAATTTTTTTGTTCATTCCTGAGATTAGAGACTGAATAATGTTCATTTACCAAAATAAAATATTTCACCCTTTTAAGGTAAACTTCATGTAAGGAGAAATGAAGAGACCTTCAGTGTATGAGTCCATGAGTTTTCATAAGTGACCCCAGTGACAATCAAGATGCTGAACATTTCTGTCACTCCAGAAGGTTCTCTTGTGCTCATTTCCAATTAATTTTCAAATTCATAGGCAAGCTGTGCTCTGCTTTCAATCACTGTAGGTTGAATTTGAATTTCACATAAGTGAAGTTATATAATGTATACTCTGTATTTGGCTTCTTTCGCTAAATATAAAGATTTAAGATTCATTCACATTGTTATGTGTCTCAGTAGTTAATTATTTTTTTTGAATATGTTTCATTGTATAAATATACCACCATTTGTTTATCTGGTCTGCTGTTGGTAGGCATTTGGGTTATTTGCAGTTCTTGGTTGTTATATAAAAAGTTGGTAGAGCCGAGACTGGTTTGGCTCAGTGGATAGAGCGTCAGCTTGCAGACTGAAAGGTCCCAAGTTCGATTCCGGTCGGGGGCATGTACCTTGCTTGCGGGCACATCTCCACTGTGGGGCGTGCAGGAGGCGGCTGATCGATGTCTCTCTCTCATCAATGTTTCTTACTTTCTATCTCTCTCCCTTCCTCTCTGTAAAAAATCAATAAAATATATTAAAAAAAAAGTTGGTAGAGTAGGTCTTGTGGAAGTATGGACATTTTTTTTGTGGACACATGTTTTCATTTCTTTTAGGTAAATATGTAGGCGTGGAACTACTGTGTCATAGGATAAATGAATACTTAGTTCTGTGTGAGTAACTGCTAAATATAACTTCAAAAGAAACTGACAGATATAATGCCTCTTATTTTTTCTTAGGTTAATAACTGAGTCTCTAAAAATAGGTTAACTTAATTTAATTGATATACTATAACAATAGACTTGAATTTTAATTCAAATGCAAGATAAAATGTTGTAAATTTTTACCTTGAAATATGCTGAATTCCTACAGAACATGTCTGGAGCTGTAAGCAGACATATACTAGAACTTCTCATTTTATTCTCCATGTCACTTTATCTCTATTTCACATTTCTTTTTTTTTTTTTAAATCTGAGGAGTGATTCATATTTTTAGTTTTCTTTATTTTAATCTGATTTATTCTTAACTCATTTGTATCGGTCACTTAGGCTAGGCCAGTGGTCGGCAAACTCATTAGTCAACAGAGCCAAATATCAACAGTACAATGATTGAAATTTCTTTTGAGAGCCAAATTTTTTAAACTTAAACTATATAGGTAGGTACATTGTTATTAACTTAATTAGGGTATGTGGTATTTTGTGGAAGAGCCACACTCAAGGGGCCAAAGAGCCACATGTGGCTCACAAGCCGCAGTTTGCCGACCACTGGCTAGGCGATGCTGCAGGAACATTTAAACCTGAAACTCTTAGTGGCTTTAAACATGAAGTTTACTTCTCATTCATGCACTGAGGGCCCACCAATTCTGCAGATCATCTGCCTTCCATGCTGGTATCTATGAATCCAGCTTGTCTACATTTTGTGGCTTCACTCTTTCAACATGGGGATTCAAGGCTTGCATAGCAGGGGAGAGAGGGTATGGGGAACTTACACCTGTGTTTAAGTCCTGCAGACCAGAAGGAGTGCTGACTTCTGCTAATAGCTCATTAGCCAGAAATTTTCACATTGGCCACAAACTAATTTCAAAGGAGATGGTAAAATGTAGAGGAACACATGAAATAATCATTGACTAATAATGACCTCTGCAAAACCTCTGCATTTTTAGTTTCTATTTCTATATTAAGTTATAAACTTATATCGCCATATAAACACATTAGTAATATAAAATTATATGTGAGCTTAATAAATAATTACAAGAATTTTTCCATATAATCACCACCCTGGTTAAGAACTTTATTAGCCCTCCTAAGCATACCATTTGCCTCTCCTCATCATAGTTTTCCCACCCCAGAGGGAACCACGATCTTGAATTTTATGATAAACTATTTCCTTACTGTTCTTTATAGTTTCCCACTTATAAATGCATCCCTAAATAATATAGTTTAGTTTTGCCTGTTTTAGACTATATATACTGGATGTATATATGTATATATACATACATACATACATACATACATACATATTTGCTTATGTCATACAATTCATCTATGTTCTTGTATGTAGTTGTAGTTTGTAATCTATAGATGGATAGTTTCCAGATTATTTTTTGTATTATGAAAAGGCTGCTATAACCATTGTTGTATAGTGTACAAGTACACACAAGCAGGAGTTCCTCTTGTGCATTTATACATTCATGGAAAGATTAGATCCTCATGTCAGAGTTATTTTCCATTCTAGTAGAGAATGCCAAACTTTTCTAAAGTGTATGTATCAACTCTTACCAGCTGTATATGCGATTAAATTTGCTTGTCAGATTTGACATTGTGTTCTGGTGCATAACGGCTCTTAACCCTGCTTTTACTTTTTACCTCCCTGAAAATTAGTAATGTGCGACACTTTTGATGTGTTAATTGGCTGTGTTTCTTTTGAAGTGTCTGCTCAAGTCTTGTCTATTTTCTAAAAGGTGGGTTCTCTTTTTAATTGACCTAGCAGTTTAACAAAATTAAAAATAATTAAAATCCCTGCTAGATATATGCTCTATGTTCTTTTAAATCTTTAAAGGAAGTAAATATATTGGTTTAAATATTTTTACCTACTTATTCTAACATTTGCTGTCTAAGTAGATCTGATCTTTCTTGTTTCTACCGACGTTTGCTCACAGTGGGTTGATTCCTCATGTGATTTTGATTTTTTATGTTGTGAGTTCATGTTCCTTTTGAATTTCTCTGTGATAATTCTCTCATGTTTTCTTTTTAAGGTGTTTTCTTCCAGAGCACTTAAATTTACTTCTGCTTGGAGCCAAGCTATACTCCTAATTCATAACCACTATAAGTAATTAGAGCCGCAGAAGCAAGTAATAAGATTTCAGCTCCAATCCAACTGAGATTATGCTTCTGGTTAAGAATTTTCAGAAGAGCTGAAACGGGTTTGGCTCAGTGGATAGAGCACCGGCCTGCGGACTGAAAGGTCCCGGGTTCGATTCCGGTCAGGGCATGTACCTTGGTTGAGGGCATATGCCCCCAAGTGGGGGGCATGAAGGAGGCGGCTGATCGATGTCTCTCTCTCATCGATGTTTCTAACTCTCTATCCCTTCCCCTTCCTCTCTGTAAAAAATCAATAAAATATATATATATAAAAAGAATTTTCAGAAGAGATGACACTTCCTTTTATTCTCAAAGCTAATGGAAATAAGAAAATATTTCTTTCTTTTGTAATATATTTTTATTGATTTCAGAGAGGAAGGGAGAGGGAGATAGAAACAATGATGAGAGCGAATCATTGATTGGCTGCCTCCTACACGCCCCCTACTGGGGATCGAGCCTGCAACCCGGGTATATGTCCTTGACCAGAAAAGAACCCAGGACCTTTCAGTCTGCAGATGGATGCTCTATCCACTGAGCCAAACCAGCGAGGGCTCAGTTTGTTCTTTCAGTGACATCTCAGCTCTCAGGGGTTTTATTTTTCTGAGAGTCTGTGATCCACCTTCCCACTGGGTGCAGTCCCTCAGTTGATCCCTGTCCGTTAGTGCATAGCCTGAGAAGCGTGAAGTTGCAGGCCTCTGAGGATCGGCAGCTGTTCCCCTGGCAGATACCAGCACTGCATTTTCTTCCCTCTCTGGATTCGGCTTGTTGTCATTTTTGGCCTGAGAATTATTCTCAATTTCTTATCAGTTCTTCGGTGTAGTTATAGAGGTTTTTTTTCTTTTTTTCTTTCCTTTCCTTTCTTTCCCCCCTTTTCTTTCTCTCTGCTTTTTATTCTCCTACTGTATCTAGCTATTAAAAACATTCTCTACTCTGAGGTTTTTTTCATGATACCTGATGCCTCATAATGTGGAAAAGAGATAAAGTATTTATTTTATTTCTTAAATAAGCCGCATATGCAAGACAATCATTATAAAATACTACTTTCCCTTGCTTTATGTTATTTTTCAAATGGGATGAAAGTTGTTGGGGTTAATCTTAACAGATTAGAAATAACCATGTGAATGGGCCTTATGGGCCCGAGGGGAAAATATTTGAAAACTAATAATAGATAATGAGGGAAGCTGGTTGAGGAGATGATATCCTCAAATTGCACTGCTTCCTCTTAGCTGCTGTTAAGTGGCACTAAGAAAGGAAAATATTTTGATTATTATTGAAAGTGAGTTCACCAACTGCCTGCTTAATCACATCAGTGATTGAGGAAAGTAGAATTCATTTTCTTCGGAAATAGTGCATCTAATATATTATTTGAGGTCAATATAACAAATAATAACGTGTACACAATTCCCTTCAGACACTGTTGGCTGACAAATGAATGTTGATTTATTAGTACAATGGGTCCCTAAGGTATATAATTTAACACTACATCAGAATTATTGGTCTGAAAAACCTTTATTATTAATGAAAAATTATCAGTTATGATTTTTATGTTTTCAGCTACCAGTTGAAATTTATTCTGATCTTGAAAACAAAACATAAATAAACTCTTCATTTTCATCTGAACAAAAGCACGTCAAAAGAGATTATTGTCAATAATTATGAAGCACATTTTTGGATTTCAAGATGCAATAGCTAAAAGATAATTATGATGTTGTCATTTTTATTGTTCTTTTACTAATTTCTGTTGTTTATTATATATAATTTAAATACTTAATGTAAAAGAATGTTAAGAAACAATTTTTACAAGTGGTAGGTAAGTATGCAAACCTTATTATGTAATAACACTTTCATTGACAGGTTAAAAATGATTAGGGTTACAGATTAATAGCAAATATTATTTCATTGAAGAATAATAACTTTTAGTATATTTTAATAATATCATTTTTAGTTCCTTATGCACAAAATCAAAATTTAAATACAACGTTTACTTTGGAACTCGAGTTTAATCTGTAAAACATACCTGTGGTATTGTTAAATTTATTATATACTTTATTGTTTTTGGCTGCCATACAACCTTATAATTAGGCAGTGCTGACTTGAGTACATTATTTTACAGATTTTATGAGTAGCACTATCCCTTAAAGAATTTTTTCCCTATTAAAAAGTTAAGCAAGTGAAAATGGTGCTGTTTTTTATTTTAAAACACTCTAGAAAGCAAAATTGTCTCTTTAGTGAGATTTAAAAAGAAAATATAAGCTTTTATTATTGGTTTATACTACTTAGGCCAGAACAAAATGTTTAATGATAGAAATTATATAACCAGTGAAATTATTTATGTAACAAACACACTAAAACATGAATTTATCAGGTTAAAATATTAGTGACAAACACATTGATTACAAAAATATTTAATCAGGTTCTTCTAAATATAAAATTTACATGTTTACATATAATTTTAAAATGAGTATAAATACCTTAAAATCAGGAAAAAAGACACAAAAGTTATGTTGCAAGTTCCCTTGTTCTTTTTATGTAAGGGTCTATGTATGAAAGTTGATGATGAGCAAATAACTCTGAATTCAGTTACTTCTAATGACAGGAATACAAACTATATCTATATTTCTATTTAAGGTCTTGGGTTCACATTGATTTTTTTTCCTCATTTTAACAACTAATGTTATTAAATTCTGTCAACTTTAAACCTAATATAAACTTTTTCTTTACAATAAGCTATTTAGATTTTCAACCTCTTTTCCAAACTAAAAATATACTCTCTTTTTATTAAAAAATGTTTCATTCATCATCATTTTGAAAGGAGGTGGAAGGTAGGGATATAACTGGAGGAATCATAGAGTGTTTGAACTCTCTATGGGTAGAGTCTTTAGAGATTATTAGTGTGTTCTTTTCATTTTACAGGTAAAAAAATAAATAGAATGTTCAATAGAGCAGACACTTTTCCCCAAGTCAAGCATGTGAGACTCAAAGGCTAACCCAGACCAAATAAATGAGGCACGCACCCTATAGCCATGAGTTTCACATGCTTGCCCTAAGTTGTATGTACTGGTACATGTATATGTGCATGTACACACACATACACACACACACACCTTCTAAAAGTCATATTCCCTTGGAGTTGGGCTTTGGTGAGTTCCCTATAAAGTACATTGGTACCTCGAGATACGAGTTTAATTCGTTCCGTAACCTTGAGGCGTGGGAAACTATGAGACGCTCGAGTTGTGGTCAACTGGTGGGTCGTGTGCAGCCAGCTGATCCGCGCAATTACTCGTATCTCAAATGTTGCTTGTATTTCAAAGCAAAAATCGCTCGCGATGGCTCGTATCTCAAAAATCTCGTATGTTAAGGCACTCGTATCTCGAGGTACCACTGTATTTTAGGATTCTCAGACACAGTGGCAGGTGGATCAGAATGTGTTGGGATCTGGTTTAGGACTGATTCTTTTCCCTGAAAAGATTCCTCAGAGGCCATACCTGAGGGTAGGAATTTAATCAGACCCCTCTCAAATCAACGTCATCCCGTTCTGAAACTCAAGAGATTTTCAAGCCACTCCATATTTAAAATGGGAGAAAAAATGTGATGCCACAGTCCAAGTCTTGGGTTACTCTTAGTTCATACAATCTGTGTGTCTGCCATGATGTGGTGTAATTCAAGAAACTTTCAAGGTAAATGGTATGATTATGCCAGAATTCCAGCATATAAAATTAAGCAAATCAATAGATAATCTGAGAATCATGGAAATCATCTAGTTCAATGTCCTTGTTTACAGAACAGTAAAACAGATATGGTTTAAGTTTTCTAGGATATAAAATTATTGTGGTATCAGAATAAAGAGTGAGCAATTTGTTCTGCTAACGTTTTTAAGAATTAGAAGGAAAATAATCAACACTGTACTTTTATTTGGTATAAAACAGTTTTCTGATTAAAGTGTTTTTGGAATGCTAGAATTAAAACTTTCTACGTAATATTTTAAGCCAATTTAATTTCAAATAGGAGCCAGATAAACATAACTAATGTGCTACATTCATTAAAAACACATTTGGTAATTTTGCTATGCAGCAGAAGCTGAAGGTGAACATTCATTATCATTACCATCTTACATCTAATAAGACAGATTTAATACAGTAATTTAAAAATTGTAAGACTTTTATCCCTCATCCCCAGTAGAAGCTTTTCTTTGATTGTACTTTCTTGTATTTTTTTTTCTTTTTTTTCATTGTACTTTCTTGCATGTTTTTTTGTTTTGAAAAGCTACATAGCTAAGAGCACCAGGGTAAAAAAAAATGTGATTAGGCTTAAAAACATTTATTGCAGCTATTAGAAATTAACACTATACTAATTATGAAGCATGATAACATAATCTTAGGGAAGTTAATAAGACTCATATGTTTCTGTGCTGAGAAATCAAGTCAGTTTTCTACACATACATGATTTTTGCAATATTATTAAAAACTCACAAAAATATAATAGTAGTCAATACTTTTACTTTAAAAATTCCATTCTTAAACTCAAAGACTATGATGAAAAATTAAAACGTCCTTTTAAAGGATGCTGTAAAAAAGCTATCACTGAGTCAAGGAAATAATTTGCTAAAGACAATAGTCGACTAGAAATAGAAACTGTTTAGCTCCTGGAATAAAGCCCTGCAAACAGACAGCTACGTGACTACATTTTATAGACTTTACTGAACTATTAGCTTAGAACATATTGACTTATGCAAAAGTATTAGTAACCTTAACTACTTCTTGGAATAAATGAATAATTATTTTACATTAAAACTTAAGAAAATATTAAGTTCATTTAAATTCATGGTACTGCCTTGGTGATTTTCATTCCACTCACTTGCAGGCTCATTCTTGAAATCCCCTTGTCTGGCACTTCTCTCTCAGGAAAAACTAATAGGGTGGAATTTCACTGAAGTCTCCTGTCATAATGATTTCTCTCCTTTTTTCAGTTGGAGAGATTTTTTTTCTTAACCTACTTTAAAGCAGTCAAAAAAGTTAAGGGCTGAAAACATATCTAATGATGCAGGGTTATTAGTTTTGCAGAATAGGTTGTTTTCTGAAGTTACTAGAGGCCTGCTACAGGAAGATTCCTGCAAGAATAGGGCCTTCTGTGGCTGTCTCTGCTGCCCTGCTTGCTTCCTCCTTCTCTGCCATCCGCCTGCTTCCCTCCCTTCTTCACTGTCCCACTTGCTTCTCCGCAGCTTCACTCCCTTCTGCAGTGCTTGGCTTCCTTCTATGCTGTCTTCAGTCTTCACTCTGTGCCTGGATATGCAAATAAACCAACATATTAGTTGAGTTAGTTTGCATACTCGCTCCTGATTGGCTGGTGGGCGTGGCATGTGAGCATAGCAGAGGTATGGTCGATTTGCATGTTCCTCTTTTATTAAATAGGATGTATAAATATTTATTGTAAATTCATTGTGAGGGGAGATAGGTGTCACCATAACTTTAATGTGTGAAGAAACTATCTATCTTTATTTTATAATTGATATTGTTTGTCCTAGAGGGCTTATGTTCACAAAGGGAAAGAAAAACTTGATTGTCAATTTAAATTAATTCCATTTATCCCCAGTTTAAACAATTACCATATTTTCCGGCATATAAGACAATTTTTAAACCCAGGAAAATCTTCTCAAAAGTCGAGGGTCATCTTAGATGCCTGGTGTCATCTTATAGGGTGAGTATATCCCAAACTCTATATTTTAACTAGAAAAGTTGGGGGTCATCTTATACACCAGTTGTCTTATACGCTGGAAAAATGTTAAAAAAAAAAGAGATTGACAAGTAGTTCATGTCTTTTCTTCCCTCTTTTCTCAGCTTTTCTAAGATGGTTTTCAACTTGAGAAATGGAGAAAAGCCCAGTCCCAGGTGTTATTAAAAGCAAGCATCATGCACATTTGTTGTCATTCCATTGAGGTCAAATCCTACTTTCTTTGCTGTATTTAACCTGGCCTTGTTGGGGGCAGAATGCTAAAGAAACCAAGTATCAACAGATACTTAAAAAATATTCTCATTACATTCTCCTTCATAATACCCTTAGAATTTCATGGAATGTTACCCCTATTTTAGAAATAAAAAGCCAGACAGAGAAATGAAGGTCAGGGGGCTACAAATCTATAACTTTGGGTTTCCCTGCTGTAGAAACATATCAACCAGGCATATTTATTGGAGCCCTTATGTGCTTGGAGTTTTGGGAGCACTAACAAAGCTAAGCTATTGGCTCCGTCCTTAGGAATTTACCATCTAGTTAGGGAGCTTTGCCATTGATTATAGATGGCAAATATGTGTTCAATGAATCAGCACTATCATAATTCATAGACAGAGGGTTGATTCAAACTGGGCTGAATGTAATGTAATAAATATTTAAAAAGACTAAATAATAAACCCATCACATAAAATAATTACTAAAATTCTATGGCACACCAAAAAATATATTTTTTGCTGATCTGAAAAAAACAACAACCACTCACGTGTAATTTTGATTCATTCACCCCAGATAGCTATTGTGCTGGTTGCTATCATTTTGTTTTTACTTGAAACCTAAGGGAAAAGGAAGTCAGTACCCCTGACTAAGTAGTCAGATATTTCATGTTTTAACAATTCTTGCAGCACCCTGGTTGAAAATCGCTGGCTGAGGGAGTAATCTGCTTATTGATTCCAAAGAAGTTGTGGTGTATTCCCTAATTTCTGGGGATTAAAAACCCTCAGGATCAAACTTTTTTTAGTTATAGGTGTATTTTCTTTTTCAATTTTTGAGAATAATTCTGGTGGAATTGAAATTCTGAGAACAATTCATTCTAAATTCTCCTGACTTTTGTTTAACTTAATTGAAGGACAATAGGAGTTTGTAGCTCTTTTCCAGTTTACTAAACAACTACATTCAGGGCACTCAGAAAAGGATGTTCCAAGTGATGATTTCATGAAAAACAAACAAATAAACAAAAAACAAAAACACCCTGGATATAATCATTGTATACAAATAGGCACATCTACATACCCATAGGATCATGTAGGGATACAGAGAAGGTAACTACATAACATGTCCTTAAAAATTTAGAGCCTATGGGAAAACATTCTTCCTCTGTCATTTATGTCACAATCTTTTTGGTGGAAAAAAAGATAAATGTATTTTCAAAGCATTTTATCAGTTGGGCTCTTATTGACACTAGAGAGAAAATAGGATTAACATTTCAGCAGGGATTTAGATTAAACAGGGGTAGGAATTACTTTAAGAATTTTCACATATTAGTTACTAGAACTAACTATTGTTTAAGAAAAATAGAATCTCCACTGTATATTTTTAAGGCTAGCAGGTTTTTATGTAAATGATGTTTTGAAAAACATCACTTACATAGAAATCTGGGGGAATGAATTAAGTGATCCTCAGGTATTTATACTAACATAAATATGGAATTTTTTGATATACTGAGTATTTTCATTACAAATGAAAACTTTGTTCAAAACAACCATCACCTTTGTATTGCAGTAATCATTAATTGAAAAAATTAGGAATTGTCCTAATAGGACTCTGATCATTATTCAAACGTAGTTCCTTCCTATTTAGAGAAGAAAAACATTTGAGAATTATTTTTATTACACACATAATTTCTACAAACGAATCATTCTGACTGATTCCCTTTGAAAACATAAAGAATGTCATTAAATAAATAGATGATAGGAATTAAAAAAATATATATATATTTCCCAACTACTGTATAATTAACTTTCGCTTATTCACGTTCACAAATAAGGTAAGCGGCAGCCTTATATCATTTAGATGAGAATTTAGAATGCATTGAATTATTTTATTTGCAGGATCATGTTTATCTTCCTCTTGGATTTACTTAGAAGAGAATTAAAATTAGTTTTTATTTCCTAGGTATATGGTAACTCTTCTTAGGGAGAAATAACTTAGAAACATGCCAAACAACAGGGGAGAATTAAAAGTTGAGTTAAAAAAATCATCTTGGCATAATGAAACATCTTGTTTATGGGACTCAGTGGCAGAATTTTGTGCTTTGTTTTGTGTGCCTTGTTAAGGTGTTAATTTCAGGGCTTTTAAAAATCCAGTATAATTGCAGAGTTGGCATTTTGCATTGGACAAGTAACAACTGCTGGTTTAGATTAGAATGTCCCACAGTTTGCAAGAACTCTTTATGCCTGTGTTTTACCTTTGATTTTTCCTTCTTCTTCTTCTCCTTCCCTTCCTCCTCCTCCTTCACATACTCTTCCATCTCCTTCTTTTCTTCTTCTTCTCTCCAGTTCTTATTCTCTCAGGTTATTTTTACCTATCTTTATAAATCTGATAATTGCTTGAGCCTTTTAAGTTTACAAAATAGAGTCATACAGAGGAGGTTCTAAGAAAGGAGTGTTGAGAACAATGGAACTTTAAATAATTCCCTCATTACTAAGGTGAAAACATTTCCATTACATATATTTCAATAAACACATTCCAGAGGTCTTTCTTTCAAGTACTCTTGGTATCTACTCATGGTAAAAAGTATTACCCTTTCCCTTGTGACACAAGATGCTCGATATTTCCTATTTGTTAGGAATCCATGAAGCAATAGGCAGTGATCAAAAGGCCATAGGAAGACATAGCTCCCTATCTAGTATTGGCCATAGACTTCCTCCAAACAGTATCACGAGTACAAAACTGCACCATGCTTCCTCAAAGTATACATCATATTCTAAATCCATTTTATGGGCTGGGACAATAAAACAAAGACCAGTGATAATAACAAGACAAGTCACTGCCATTATACTCTTATCTACTTGGTTCCAAGACATTAAATTTTTACATTTTAGATTTTGTTTGTTTGTTTGTTCATTTGTTTATTTATTTATTTTTAATATGTTACATGTATACATATCTCCTCATTGCCTTCCCTTCTCCCAGGCATACCCTAACTCCCCAATGTCTGTGTTCATTGGTTATGCTTATATACATGCATACAAGTCCTTTGGTTGATCTCTTATCTACCCACCTCTCCTTAACTTTCCTGCTGTAGTTTGACAGTATGTTTGATGCTTTACTGCTCCTGTGTCTATCCTTTTGTTCATCAGTTTATAATGTTCTTATTTACTTATTTTTTATTTTTTTATTTTATTTTATTATTTTTTATTTATTTTTATTAATTTTTATACATATCTCCCCATTGCCCCCCCTCCCTCCCAGGCATACCCCAACCCCCCC
>PVJN01035311.1:0-22200 GCA_004026805.1 Lasiurus borealis
GAGAGAGAGAGAGAGAGAGAGAGAGAGAGAGAGAGAGAGATGAAAGGAAAGGAAAGGAAAGGAAAGGAAAGGAAAGGAAAGGAAAGAAAAGAAAAACTGTTAATAAACCATCTAACTCTGCAACTTAAAGACTTAGAGGGCAATAAGAAAAGCTCAATGTGAGCAGAAGAAAGGAAATAATAAAGATCAGAGCAGAAATAAATGACATAGAGACCAAAAAAAAAAAATCAATGAAACCAAGAGTTGGTTCTTTGAAAGGATAAACAAGATTGATAAACCTCTAGCCAGGCTCACCAAGAAGCAAGGAGAGAGGACCCAAATAAACAAAATCCTAAACAAAAGAGGTGAAATAACAACAGACCCCACAAAAATACGAAGAATCATAAAGAAAATACTACAAGCAACTCTACTCCAACAAACTGGTCAACCTAAAAGAAATGGATATATTCCTAAAAAAATATATTCCTAAAAAAAAATGGGGAGTCCAGGGGGAGGTCAATGAGGGGAAAAAAAGGAGGCATATGTACTACTATTTGTAATACATTAAACAATAAAATAATAAAATACCTAAAATGTTAGCAGAATGAGGGAGGATCAGGAAGTATCATGTTTCCATGTTCAATAAAGTGGTAAGAGTAGGCTTTCATGAGAGGATGGTGTTTCAGCAAAAACTGGAAGAAGGATATGAGAGAGTTAGACATGCCTGAACAGAGTTCTGGACAGAGAGAAAGGATAATGCATAGACCCTAAGGCAGAACATTCCTAGTGTATGAACACCAAGATATTCAATGTGACTAGAGCTGAGAAAGTGAGAAGAATAGAGGGTGAATTCAGGGAAGAAGGAGGCTTGGTGCCCAGCCAAGCAGGGCCTTGTATATCATCTTCCATGAGGCTTTTGACTTTTAAGTGAAGTAAAATAAAGAACCATACGGGGCAATGCCACGTCACTTGCCATTATAATCCCCACCCCTTATCACCCTGATGCTCTGAGTCCCAAAACTCCACGGGCCCCTCACAACCAGGCCACCATCACGTATCGGACATCACACCCAGTTGTTCCTCGATTCTGTTAAGGACTGTTGATGGATTACCATTTATTGTTCCTCGATTCTGTTAAGGACTGTTGATGGATTACCATTTTGAGTGCCTTTCAAAACATCTAGCTGTCGATGCTTCCAGAATTTAGACTACTGTCCAGAAAATATTCCAGTGACTTGTCGGTGAAAGCAAACCATTTGTTCCATGAATGCATTTGTTTCCATTGTTTCATTTCGCTCCTCCTTTGAGCACTTGTGGCCTGACTATTGGAAATTGTACATCTAAAATGTCTTTCTCTAGCCGAAACCGGTTTGGCTCAGTGGATAGAGCGTCGGCCTATGGACTGAAAGTTCACGGATTTGATTCCAGTCAAGGGCATGTATCTTGGTTGCGGGCACATCCCCAGTAGGGGGCATGCAGGAGGCGGCCTCTTTCTCATTGATGTTTCTAACTTTCTATCCCTCTCCCTTCCTCTCTGTAAAAAAATCAATAAAATATATTTAAAAAAAAGAAGAAGAAAAGTTTCTATTTAAAAATAATAAATAAATAAATAAATAAATAAATAGAATTTCTTTCTCTGTCCACCATAACCTAGCCCAGTGGTCAGCGAACTCATTAGTCAACAGAGCCAAATATCAACAGTATGAAGATTAAAATTCCTTTTGAGAGCCAAATTTTTTAACTGAAACTTCTTCTAACTCCCTTTCTTCAAAATAGACTCTCCCAGGCCATGGAAGAGGCACACTCAAAGGGTCCAAGAGTCACATGTGGCTCTCGAGCTGCAGTTTGCCGACCACTGACCTTGCCCTTCACCACACACATCTTCACTGACTGTCCCCTGACTTGTGTTTTCAGCCTCTTCATCCGAGTTCCTGAGATGCCCTTGCCCAGAGCAACTTCTCTCTCCAGAGTCTGGGAGGGGGGGAGGGCCCTCTGGTAACATGGAGATTTGGTGAAGGACACAGAGCCTATATTTGGACACGATGCTTCAGTTGTTCGCTAATATTATTTCTAGAACAAAGTGATTATCTTTTAAAATCCCTTCTGAAAGCCTCCTCCGACCGGGTTTTTAGAAGGAAGAAGAACTAGCATGTAGTTATGGCATCTTGTTTTCATTGG
Organism: Lasiurus borealis; assembly: GCA_004026805.1. Taxonomy (NCBI): domain Eukaryota; kingdom Metazoa; phylum Chordata; class Mammalia; order Chiroptera; family Vespertilionidae; genus Lasiurus; species Lasiurus borealis. The sequence goes on from PVJN01035311.1 coordinate 2,158, forward strand.
GGCAGGGGTGTGGTTACACGGCCCTTTCCATTTCCTTCATGAGGCTCATTGGAAAAAGCTATATTTCTATCATCCGCGAGGCTCTTCAGAAAATGCCTTAATCCCAGGGTAGCTGCAGGATCAGTCATTTTGAGTTTGTGCCACGTGACCAATCAAGCAGAGAGAACATGGCAAAGATATTCTCCTTGAGTCTGGGAGGGAGGGAGGGCCGGAGGGAGGACTCTCTGGTAACATGGAGATTTGGTGAAGGACATGGAGCCTATATTTGGACACGTTGCTTCAGTTGTTCGCTAATAATATTTCTAGGAATTAGATCTGTTCCAAACCACATGTGCACACTGTGTGTTTTTTTTTGTGTTTTTTTTTTTTTTTTTTTTTCGATTTGTCATTCCTATGCTCTGGCAAATTTCTGGGTCCGATTCCAAGATGTTGCAATTTTCCCAGGGGCACCGTAAAAATGGTATAGTGGGCCTGGTTCATTTTCCGATGCCACGATCAAAAAACCAAGGGAACGTGTATCTGACCGCTTTTCTCACATGGTATAATGTTTTCCTTCGTGTGCATATATATCAGGCATCTTTATCAAGCATTGTACAGATTTCCTATTAAAACAGAGATCCAACTATCTAAAAACTATTCATTCTCACTCATTTGTGGCTAATAAAGAACATTATAAACTGAAGAACAAAAGCATAGATACAGAGGCAGTAAAGCATCAGACAGACTGTCAAATTACAGCGGGAAGGTTAGGGAGAGGTGGGGGAGATAAGAGATCAACCAAAGAACTTGTATGCATGCATATAAGCACAACCAATGGACACAAGACGCTGGGGGGTTGATGGATGTCTCTCATGTATGGGGAGGGCAATGGGAAGATATGTATACATGTAACACATTAATAATAATAATAATAATTAATTAAAAAATATTCATTCATGAGGTCCCGGAAGGACATGCATACATTCTCCCATCCAGGACACTCCTGATGCTAAAGGCCATTTAGCCTAGTAAATCAGGTGTCCCCAGCCTCTACCCCCCACCCTTCAGCCCATATGGCAAATGTCATGGTAATAAATGATCCGTCACTCTCAGCTGCCAGGCTGATGGAGGGCAAAACCAAGTTCTTAGCTGATCAGACCTAATGCCTGTTCCACTCTGAGCGTGTGGCACTAGGCAAGCAAACTTTGATTTCACTCTCGGCTCTTTAACTGTGTCTTTAATTGTGCTGACAGCTTACATGGGACACCAGGACATCACATCCTGCAGATTTTAAATTAACGTCTGAGACCCCCTCTGGACATGCAGAGTACTCAAGAGTAACATGAGTGGGCATTGCACGTGACTATTTCGTGAAAAATGGGGTTTTCCTGAAAAGAACGTTTTCTTTCTCCTGCTTTACAAAGCCCAGAAATTCTAGGAAACCAACCAGAGATGCAGGCAAAGATTCTATATAAGGATCCTCGCATGGTGTTTACATCGAAGAAACGTGAAAACAAACGTCTATAGTGGGGAATACTGTACATAAAGGAGAATAGAGACAAACCCAACAGTTTGGTTAATGTTATAAATAATTTTTCACATGGGAAGATGCTTGTGATGAATGGGTAAGTGGAAAAAGCTGAAGAATTGCAGAAATGATATGAGATCACTTTTCTCTATGGCTTAGAAGAAAGACTGGAAGGATATCTGTGGGAACCTCTTTCCACACCCCGCGTGGTTCAGGGTTCCCGGGTCAGGGTTCGGGTTCTGAAGGAGGCCGCACGCAAACGAAATGAGAGACCAGAAGACATTAATTTGGCAATATTGGGGGGCCAGGCAGGAGCCTTCCTCTAGTGGAAAGGACTGCCACCTTCCTTTGGCCTTGCCATCCCTTTTATTCTGGTTTGGGATACACCCTTTGCCCTGAAGCAGGCAATTCCAGTAACAAGTAGATTATCTTTATCAGTCGGGATTGACATGATTATTTCATGGGTAAATTCATTGTCTCCATTAGATAGGGAGTGGCTGGTTTTGACCTTTCAGAGCTTCAAGGTTGACCAGCCTTCTAGCCTCCTATTTACATCCATTTAGTGAGAACAATGTTTGGTTTCCGACAGATACCGATATCAGAATGTAAATAATTATCTTTGGGTGGTGAAAATGACGTTCACATTTATATTATTCGTTTGTGTCTCTAATTTTCAAAAAAAAAATGCATTACTTTAGCAAAAGAAAATCATTATTAGCAAAGTCTGTCATTGATCCCTGCAGAAAATGTGCAACAAAGGGATTTATTTTGAAATGTTTATTTTTATATGTTTTTTTAAAATTTTTAAACAAATTTTTCCTTTCCTTTGTGGAGGGTAGTTTATTTTATGTTTATGTGAATCCTCACCCGAGGATATTTTTCCATTGATTTTCAGAGAGTGGAAGGGAGGGGGAGAGACCAAGAGAGAGAAACATCGATGTGAGAGAGATGCATCATTTGTTTGCCTCCCACATAGGCCCCAACCATAGGTACAGGTCCTTGACCAGAATCAAACATGGGACCCTTCAGTTCTTGGTCCAAGGCTCTATCCACTGAGCCAAACAGGCTAGGGCTATTTTGAAATTTTGAAATCAATCCTTTTATATATTTTTTTAATTGATTTTTCACAGAGTGGAAGGGAGAGGGACAGAAAGTTAGAAACATGAATGAGAAAGAGACATTGATCAGCCACCTCTTGCACGCCCCCTACTGGGGATGTGCCTGCAACCAATGTACATGCCCTTGACCGGAATCGAACCTGGGACCTTTCAGTCCACAGGCCAACGCTCTATCCACTGAGCCAAACCGATTTTGGCTGAAATCAATCCTTCATCTCCACCAGCCCTTCGTGGTACACTGAGAATTCTCTATGAGTAATGAGTGGATAGTTTCTAACGGGATTATGAGGATGAACAGTGTTTTTCATAGTTTTGAAAGTTGAGCATTGAAGTTGAGTATTACAAATGCCCATTCTCTTGTTCCATTGCATCCAAAGCTCCACCTGAGAGGGTTTACCTTGTGTCTGTGTTTCTCTTGCAGAGCCAAAGATGTTTGTATTGCTCTATGTGACCAGTTTTGCCATCTGTGTAAGTGGACAACCTCGAGGTAATCAGTTCAAAGGAGAGAGCTACTCCCCGAGATATATCTGTAGCATCCCTGGCTTACCGGGACCTCCGGGCCCGCCTGGAGCCAGTGGCTCCCCGGGACCCCACGGTCGCATCGGCCTTCCAGGACGAGATGGGAGAGACGGCAGGAAAGGAGAGAAAGGCGAAAAGGGGGCTGCAGGTAATGCACGATGCGTCTCTGAAAAGCCCCCCTCCTTCACCCTCCCTGAAAACGACCGTATTTTCTGGCGTCTAAGACGACTGGGCGTATAAGATGACCCCCAACTTTTCCAGTTCAAATACAGAGTTTGAGATATACTCGCCCTATAAGATGACACCAGCGTATCAGACGACCTCCGACTTTTGAGAAGATTTTCCTGGGTTAAAAAGTCGTCTTATACACCGGAAAATACGGTACTCCCTTTCTTTGTTGCTTTCTCTAAATCCCTCCTCTACCTCATCTTCATCAATCATAACAATGTATTGCGTGTTGAGTATGATTTAGACGCTGCTCTAGACTCTGCATTCTCGTTTTATTGTAATGATGGCTCTTTCAGGGGAAAGTTATTACATTTTACAGGTGGGAACGCTGAGCAATGCACAATCAAATGAATTACTAGCGAAGGCAGAGCAGAGGTTGATCCCAACATCAGGTGCCTCTGACCACTGGGGCTGGCACATCCAGCAGACAATGCCTGCATGCAAGAGGGTGTGGCGGATGGACAGACAGATGGACAGGAGGGAAGCTGAAGGAGAGGCAGAATCAGGAGCCAAAAGCCTGTTGCTTCCTGCTCTGCACGATCTCCTGCAGAGGGTTTTTTCCAAAGATGAAATGACAATAGTAATATGTAGCCTGCATTTCCTGGTTCATCCCTCTGCCACCTGTCCTGTAAAAGCGAGAAAAAACAGGTTTCTTACAGCTCTTCACAGCAACACAATATCCCCTGGTCTTTCAGTAATTTTCACTCTCCCCCCCTCTCCCCCCAAATAAGCTGTCCCAGGAAGCTTGCCAGATTTGCCAGCCTTCGGAGTAAAATGGATTAAAATTCGAGAGAGGCCGTGTTTACCCAGAGAGAGGAAGTGATTTGGAATCAATCTTCGAAAACACATTTCTGCATGCAAAAGTTGGGACAAAAGATGGGCACAAAATTTCAGTAGATCTAAGAAGTGAGTCTCTCTCTTCTAGGCATTGCACCTCATTTAGTGCTGTTATATGAAACAATATACTATATATATGCAAATTATTCGTTTCTGAATTTGTCAGGCAGAAAATATTTGGCAAATCAGGAGCTACAAAATCCATGAGTATTGTCCAATATTTGATAAAGAATCTTTAGGGGAAAGTGCAACCTTAGATAAAGAGCTTCAATCTTCTATTTCAAACCTTTTCATACAACAGCATGGCACAACTTACTGTGTCATCATCAGGAGTGTCCTTAGTAACACAAAGATCGTAGTTATTACCAACACTTGTAGTTTGCTATGCCTGGAAGCAGTCACGTAGTGATTACACATACACCCTCTGGAGTCAGAAAGATTAAGGCTGAAATCTTGGCTATCATTGAAACTTTGTAGCCTTGATTGGAGGCCTGGGCCTGCCAGGATGTGCAAAAAGCTTGGCTTCCTCCATCGCCAGGGATACCTAAGCCTCCCTCCTGCTCTCTCCATGGCTGTAGCCATCTTGGTTGGGTTTAATTTGCATAATCGCTCCAATTAGCTGGTGGGCATGGCTTGTGGGTGTAGCAGAGTGGTGGTTAACTTGCATATTGCTCTTTTATTAGATAGGCTTATACATTTTCTGCTGAAATATTTGTCTCCTTTACTGGTCGATAGCAATTACTGTTATCTCACATTACTAACATTTAATTTAATTTAATTTAATCTGAATGCACATCCACATAAATATCTTCAAATAATACTAGATACTCCCATGAAATAGATAATTCTGGTTTATTATATGACCTTGGATATTTATGGACTTAAGACCCATATTGCAGATCACAATATAATATGTAATAGCAGCTACCTTAAAAGTGGAGCAGGTGTCATCATGTCAAGGTCTCACTTAGTCCCTAGTACAGTGCCTGGCATGTAATGATGGTCAATCACCCTTAGATGGTTCAAGTGGATGCATGCATGCATAAATCTATGGATGTGTGGGCAGGTAGATGGATGGATGGATAGATGGATGAAAGAAATGCCACTGAAAAAAATAATATTTGTAAACCCATATCATGGGTTTAGTACATAAGCACAGATAATAATGACTCCATAATTCTCTTTGCTATACAGTCATATACCTTCCTGAATAGAGAGACTGATCTATCCCTTCTTTCTAGTCTTCATTCATTGGGCCTTAGCCAAGGGGCAAATCTGTGATGTGATTATCTAACTCCCAGCTGTTGAGAATAATAAACAACTACAAAAAATTCAAACATTGAAATTATTATCAAATTGTATCTGAGTATTATGGTTTGATCTCAAAGAATTTCCAATAGGATGAGACCTCAAGCAATCTAGTCCACCATCTTCATTTCAAGGTCTGGAAACTAAAGTCAGAGGGATGAAGCCCCTTTGTCAACTTCACCTAGGGATAAAACTAGGGTTTTATCCCTGCTCTGCTCAGTCACTGTTTACTGCTTTTCCCACCAGATTTTGAGTGGATTTGGATCTAATTTCTTCTTAGCACAAATGGAGCATTTGGAACGCAGACAAGAATTGACTTGCTCAAAGTCAAAGAGGCAAAAGGATTTGAGCACATAATGAAGTTTAATGGTCAAATTGTTACTGATGCCAAAATATGTGTGTTTTTTAATTAATGCACTAAAAGCCACTGATGAAGACAAGAAAAGTTGAGCTTCTATTGAACATAAAATAACAACTTAGAAGTTGTTGTCTTTGATTCCAAAGTTGATGTATGAACAAAATAATATTTATATTATACGTCTATCAAAAACAAGTAATTATTGAGAGGTCAAACTATTATAACCTTATTTAAGAAACAAATACCAGATTGTAGTCTGGCTGGAGTCAGTGGAATTTCAATTTAAAAACAAATGTCACCCTGACCAGTATGGCTGAGTTGGTTGGAGCAGCGTCCATACTGAAAGGTCACAGGTTTGATTCCTGGTCTGGCCATATACACAAGTGCAAATGAAGATAACAAATGGATGTTTCTCTACTCTCTCTCCCTCACTCCTCTCACTCCCTCTCCCTCTCTCCTCTTTCCTTTTCTCCCTCTTTTCCTCTCTTCCTCTTATTCTCACTCTCCGTATCCCTCTTATTCTCCTCTCCTTCTCCATTCCTCTCTAAAGTCAATAAAAACATAACCTTGGGTAAGAATTTTAAAAGAAAGAAAAGAAAAGAAAGAACTGAATGTCATCTACAGCTAGAGAACACTTCTATGATCAGTAAAAATGCTGGTTTCAATTCACTGAGAAAAAAAAAATCAAAGTGAGCACCATAAATTGTCACAGTGTCTTTATAAAATTACAGAAACAAAATATTTGATGTTTTGAGAGTAAAGCTTTAATTCTTTACAAACTCACATTATCCAGAACAGTTTATTGCTAAATTTGCCAAATAAATGAAAAATGATCAAACTCATACACCAATGTATATGTAATATATTGAAATAAATGATATCAAAGCACTATCAAGATAAAAAGGCTCAGCTTAATAGAAGTTTCTGAGAATAAACTACACATTATATCAACAACATATTTTCTCTGAACTACAAAGTACATTACAAATATCTAAATAATTTGGATATTTTTGAGAGCGTACCATTACAGAGGCACTTTTTATGGATGGATTTGGCCATAAAATTGAATGATCTTTTTTATGCTATTAAGTCATTGCTATTACACATATGATTTAAAAATTAAATCGATGTGGCTTATCACTTTCAAGCCATGATCATTATTTCTCTGCATTTAGCTGTTGGTTGATCAGTAGCAAAAAACACTGGGCAGACAGAAAATATTTCTCAATGGTGATTTTCAATTTGTTGAAATCTTTTCACAGCTGCTATGTCTTTTCTATACATAAGGAGACCCAGAGAAATTCAGAGACTTGCCTAAAATGATACAGCCCTTAGCTGTAGAGCCAAACAGAATTTAGGATTCTTGATTCCAGCCCCAAAGGTAAGAGGCATTTTGATGAGTGGGGAGCATCAGAAGGCTGAGACTTGGATTCCAGTCCCGGTCTTGCTTCAGATCTCTTTTTTTGTTTTGTTTTGTTTTTAAATATATTTTTATTGATTTTTTACAGAGAGGAAGGGAGAGGGATAGAGAGTTAGAAACATCGATGAGAGGGAGACATCGATCAGCCGCCTCCTGCACACCCCCGACTGGGGATGTGCCCACAACCAAGATACATGCCCTTGACTGGAATTGAACCGAGGACCTTTCAGGACGCAGGCCAACACTCTATCCACTGTGTTCAGTTTTCCTCCATAAAAGACTTACTGCGCAGTGTGGCAGCCACTGTTGTTGGGTTATGGTAGCATAGTGAGCTCTCACTGTGTGCCAGGAGCCCCTTCTAATTCACACTCTGAAATGCTCAGGCTCCTGAGTCAGGCACTCATGAGTTCAGATCCTAGCACCATCATGCCCTAGCTCTCTCTCCTTGAGCAAATGAACTTCTCCGTGGCTTGGTTTCTCCACCTACGATGGAAGGAATAACAGTAATGCCTAGCTCAGAAAACTGGGGCAAACCTTGAAGAAGCTCACACAGGTAAATAAAATGCTGCTCCTCATAGAGAGCAAATGTTCAATAAATACGAGCTAATCTCACTTGATTAATTCCTTTTCATTTATTTATTTATTTTATGTAGGGTTATTTTTTTTCCTTTATTTTCCTGATTAATTCTTTTGTTATGAATACTAATAGTAGGATGGGGGCATGAGACAGAACTGCCTCTGGTTCTGTCTCTCCCCAGGACCTCACTCTGGAAAATGATATCAACATCATTCTCCTTAAGTTCCTTCTGTAGCAATGAGTACCTGCAATGTAACCAATTTAGTGACAGGTGATCCATCATCATCAGAATGGTAGTTAAATATTCTTCGTTATTCAGAATGAGATGGTTTCTCCCAGAGGAAAATTTACTTGAAATTCTGATGAAAATTTTATTTTTTTAAATATATTTTACTGATTTATTACAGAGAGGAAGGGAGAAGGATAGAGAGTTAGATCATTCCTCTTGAGAGTTAGATCCATCGATGAGAGAGAAACATCGATCAGCCGCCTTCTGCACGCCCCACACTGGAGATGTACCCGCAACCAAGGTACATGCCCTTGACCGGAATCGAACCTGGGATCCTTCAGTCCACAGGCCAACACTCTATCCACTGAGCCAAACCGGTTTCGGCTCTGATGAAAATTTTATTTCCATTGTAGTGATTCAGCGATATTAAAAAAAAAAATGCATTGTTTAAGTAGTACACAGTTGAAAAGTTGTCTGAAAAGACAAATACGGGGTATGCTGGGACTCCGTGGGCATGCTTTTCGTCACTCCGTACTTAAGAGGAGCGATTAATTAAAGCTTAAACTCTTTTTCAAGGGTTGAGAGGTAAGACCGGACCGCTGGGCCTGGCTGGAGAGAAAGGGGACCAAGGAGAAGCGGGGAAGAAAGGACCCATGGGACCCGAGGGCGAGAAAGGAGAAGTCGGTCCGGCGGGGCCTGCTGGACCCAAGGGCGACCGAGGAGAGCAAGGCGACCCCGGGCTGCCCGGAGTCTGCAGATGCGGGAGCATCGTGCTCAAGTCGGCCTTTTCCGTGGGCATCACCACCAGCTACCCCGAGGAGAGGCTCCCGATCGTGTTCAACAAAGTCCTCTTCAACGAGGGAGAGCACTACAACCCCGCCACGGGCAAGTTCATCTGCGCCTTCCCGGGCATCTACTACTTTTCTTACGATATCACGTTGGCCAACAAGCACCTGGCCATCGGGCTGGTGCATAACGGGCAGTACCGCATAAAGACCTTCGACGCCAACACCGGCAACCACGACGTGGCCTCGGGGTCCACGGTCATCTACCTGCAGCCGGAGGATGAGGTCTGGCTGGAGATCTTCTTCAACGACCAGAACGGCCTCTTCTCGGACCCAGGTTGGGCGGACAGCTTGTTTTCCGGGTTTCTCCTGTACGTGGACACGGATTACCTGGATTCCATATCAGAAGACGACGAGCTGTGACCAGGGCTGCTGGCCAGCAGGTTCCGGAATCCCTGTGGGAGGCACTCTGAGTCCATCGAGGAGCCCTCGAAGGTGGCACACACAGCAGTGCCATCCAAAGACCCCACTGCTCCGATTCCAGAGTATGTACAGACAGCTCTAGCGACATTTATTATTAAAACGAGACCGTCCACCAGGCTATTGAAACCACCCCAAGAGGAATGATCTAAAACAATAACCCCAGATATGAATTCTCTTGAAGGCAGCGTTCATAAATATTTAAACAAATCCAAGACAATGTTAACAATTTTTTTTTATTAAATTCCCTGAGTGATCAAACCAGACGGCAATAATAATGTCTCATTAAATCTTTATAAAATCACATTTTGGCCTGTTCTTTCAAAGAATCATAACATCCCAGACCAAGTCTTTGATAATTCTCCAAATGCTAGAGTTAAGTCAGAAACCAAAGGTAAGTGGTGCTGAGGAATGTCAAGCAATTGAAAGTGAAGTCATAATTTCCTTTTTTATTATTTCTTCCTCCGTGCTTGTATGTGAAACACGAAGTTTATCCTTGTATTATTATGTATTTATTAAGTATTGTATTCGAAAGTGGATACAACTGTAAACCTACTTTTGCTCCTCACCGTATATTTACTCAGTAACTCTTTTGTTTTTATCTTTATTGTGGAGAGTATTACAGATGTGACCCTCTTTCCCTTCCTTTCCAATACGTCCCTCTACCCAGTTCTCCCACCCCAGGACTCCACCACCCTGTTTTCTGTGTCCATAGGTAATGCATATCTATCTATTTGAAGGCTAATATGCTAAGTGTCCTTCCCTCCATCCAGGTAATGACATCACATAGCAACACCCAGCTTCTTCTCCCAGCAACAACTAGCTCCTTGCAGTTTCTTCTGCCCATTTACACTTTAGTGGGAACACTTTTCACTGTAACCAAACGTCTGTGAAGCATTTCCCCGTGCCTCATCGCATTCGATCCTCACAGAAGTCCTGGAGTAGGTGGATAAGAGACTCGGTGGAATCCTAGTTTCTTTTCATTAGACAGAAAAATGGAGATTTAGAAAGTTTAGAAACTTGAACCGACTGGAAAAAAGTAAGAAATGTTGGACCTTCAGAATGACTTCACGTTTTCTCGTTGAGCAGAATACTAGGATAGTCAAACACTGCGGCAGTCACTAGTTAATATTTTACCCTTTGTTCTCCCTGCGTGATCTACAATAATAATCTGCTTCGTGTTGATGTTTACTGCTGTGTTGCTGACAATTACCTGTGAGAGAAGTTGGGGTGCTTCACTGGGCTGGAGAAAGTTTAGTTACATCAGAAAGCAGGTCTCATGAAGCAAGTTGGTTCTATATCTATAAAAGGCAAATCGGACTCGAGCATGCATGATACATATAAAGCTCTCACTGATGCCAATCACATGCATGTGTTTCCATATATTATTGTTGATTATGAATTTGGTTGACACTTCTATTATAGAAAAAGGGTAAATAGTAATACTAAAATATTTCTTCTAATTAATTTTCCTTCAATGTGCATGAATTCATGCACCAGGCTACTAGTATGATTATAAGATCTTAGGTTAATGTCTTCCCACACTCCCTCACCCCTTCCCTCTGAGATTCACCTATCTTTTCCATGTTTCCTTGTGTCTGATTCTATTTTATTCATCCCTTTATTTTGTTTATTTGATTTCTTGTTTGTTTATTTTGATTTTTAGATTCAATTATTAATAGATATGTGTTTATTGCCATTTTATTGTCCATAATTTTTAGCTTTCTTCTTCTTCCTCTCCTTCTTCAACAACTCTTTAACTAAGCCTGTATAAACCAGACACTATGATGTTGGGTCAGATAACAAGTTCAAACAAAGTCCCTACCTTCATACAAGCTAGTGTGTGATGAATATACAGTGGTGCCTCGAGATACGAGTTTAATTCGTTCCGTAACCTTGAAGCGTGGGAAACTATGAGACACTCGAGTCTCAGTAAACTGGTAGGTCGGGTACAGCTGGCCAATTCGTGCAATTACTCCTATTTCAAATGTTGCTCATATTTCAAAGCAAAAAATCACTCGCTCTACAGCTCATATCTCAAAAATCTCGTATGTTAGGGCACTGGTATCTCCAGGTACCACTGTACTGTCACAATTCAGTGTGATGAGCACCAAGGCAAACAGACTGGCTTGATGCGAACCAGAAAACATGGAGAAACATTATGTATGCTAAGGTGTATGTCTTTAAGTAGATGGGAGGTTTGCAAAAAAACAAGGAATTCAGTGGTGGCCTTCTCCCCATTCCATCCTCAAAACACCACTGGTATTTGCAATCAGGAAGGGGTGAAAAACGCGGAGAGAGAGAAGGCCTGGGAGGGGTACTGGCAAAAAAAGAGAAATAAGTTACTGAGACCAGCCAGTAGGTCATTCTCCTAAATCTGTTAGCTTGACAGTTTCCCAAGACAAATTATTGGTCTTCTTAGCTTTCACCAATAGGGAAGCTACTTTACACTATGGTGACGACATTGTGTCTCATGGATTTTCCAAGTACTGAATTCAGATAAAGCAAAGCACATGTCCAGTTATTTATGAGCAAGTTGATGGGAGGAGGAAGCAAGAAGAACAGGGAAAGAGACCAGACATCTGAGCAAACAGCTTCCTTTCCAAGTCTCACACCTCCCTACCCCACACTCTCTTAGTGTCAATCCTTTGTTCTCCACTGAGCTGCAATCTCTCAGCCAATTTCTCCCATAATTCTGTCATCTGCCATTCTCTTGACTAGTAGTAATAGCCCTCCCTTATTCTCTCCCTGTTGGTATTTTCTAATACTCCTTCCATCCTTTCCTCTCTCTGATTATTCATTTAATAAAAATGTTAATGCTTCCTATGCGTGAGTCACCGTGGTGGGCTCTTTGAAGGTGAATGTGGCACTGCACACATTCAGAAAATGGCACACACACGTACACACACACACACACACACACACACACACTATCTAGAATTCTGAAAACAAATGTGCTAAAATATGCTAAGTGCTATACTGGAGATAGAGACAAAATGCTGTGGAAGGAATTGATTCAGGGGGGAGATGTTTACTTCCAAATTCAGAGGTGAGAGAGGAGAGCTAGGGAAATCTCTGTTCTCTGGGCCTGAAGTGATGGATGAGACTTGGAGTGGCCAGTTGAGGGAAATGGTACGTTAGACAGAGGTGATAATGGGACAAATCATAAAAGTGAGAATCCATGGGCCATATTTGCAAGAAGGCCAACCTGTGGGTGGGGTACTTTATTCATGAGGAGAGGTGGAGCCCCTGGGTTTTCCCAAGCTGGGTGCTGTCGTTATCCAAGGTGAAATGCCAGTTACCAAGCAGCTGTGTGTGAGGGCAATGGTCCCATCTTCCAGATCTATCTTGCTTTCATCATCTTCTTCTGCCTCCTATCCTTTGTTCCCTGGTTCTTCTCTTTCTGAGTCAAGACATGGGTCAAAACAAGGTCAATAGCCCCTAGACAAAGAAGACTGAACAAAAGTGATCTGAGAGTCATCTGCCTTTAGATAATACCTGAACCTGGAATTCCAGGCTAAAATATGTTAAACAAAACAGCCAACAGAAGAAACTAAGTTGAGGAACATTTAAACATGGGCCCTTTGAAGACTGGAATTTGCTGGAGAAACTGGAATGGAGACGTTATTGTTGATTGTCACGACCCACATGATAAGTATATAATTTAAATATTTTTAGCATGAATCATTAATGCATTTATTTTTTGGACATTGTTTACTTGCTTATCTTTTAAATGTTGCTTTCATTGTAAAGCCTATTTTGAGTAGCTTTTTAAACTAAAAATTCTTTTAGCTGGTTCTAGGCCCAGAGATAAATTCCATTTTTAAATACCTGGTAGGATCCTGATGGGGATCAGAGAGCTACCATGGATAATGAAAGGTTATTTTAATGTGGAAGTGATAAACTTTTAAGCAAATGAAGGTGTGTTTTTTACTCCTTAAAAAAAGAAAATGCGATGTATCTAAATTTATGGATATTTGTGGGAAGGAAGCACAAGAACAATTTTGGTCTAAAATATTCCAAGTCTCATTCCAATAACTCTTTGTAAGGGCTGACTTGGAATGAATATGCATTAAGAATTATTTATTTACTAGATACCATCTCATTCCAGAATGATCTAAAGCCACTTACAAAGATAGACCAAAGGCAGAAAGGACACGTAGTCAGAACAAGTGAGAATAAAAGAGCAAAACAAACAAAAAAAGGAAGGAGTGGGGCCAATACAAACTTGTATGTACAAGAACATGTATACCTGTACATGCCAAGGGCATATCCAGATCATTTATCATAATGAATAACGTTTGTGGTGGAAAAAAATCCATAAGCGCTGAATATACATTTTCTCTGCCACTCTGTGAAAGTTATCCTAGCCATAAATTCATTTTAGATGTCAGCTATTAGTTGTTTTATACCTTCCTCTCTCTTAGTTTCTGTAGTTCCACTTTCTATAAAAGGAATCCCTATCCATATTGGCCCCAAAGCCAAAACCCAAGGCACATTCTGGAACTTCCTTCCCTTCCCCACTGAATTCATTCAGCATAAAATTCTTTTTGAAAAAGAAATATGTTTTATTGACCTTTCACAGAGAGGAAGGGAAAGGGATAGAAAGCCAGAAACGTGGATGAGAGAGAGACATCGATAAGCCGCCTCCTGCACGCCCCCTGCTGGGGATGTGCCCGCAACCAATGTACATGTCCTTGACCGGAATCGAACCCGGGACCCTTCAGTCCCCAGCCCGACACTCTATCCACTGAGCCAAACTGGCTTAGGCTCATTCAGCATAAAATTCTTATGGTTCTAGATCCTACCTTTCTATTTCTGAGTCATTGCACCCTTCCATTCCTAGTCTCGAGTTTTCACTCATATGCTCATCACTTCCCTGTAAAAACCTTCAGCCACAGCCCTCCGATCCATATCCCACATTGGGATGGTTCTTTCCTTCTTAAATACTAATCTGGTCATGTCATTCCATGACTTAAAAGCCACTGGTGGCTCCAATTCCTATACTATACAAGGTGTCTTGAACTTCTCTGGGTTTTTCTATCTAGCATTCATTTCATAACTTCCTTCTGGTATTCATACCTAACTCTCTTCTGAGGGACCACCCTCCTTCACATGCTGGGTCTTTGAGCTTCTAAGTGGAATTGACACCTTCAGTATGTAAATCTCAGGCCCAATCTCTGAGAGCATAGCATTCCACTCACCAAAATCACTGGCTCAGGTAACTCGATCAGAGCCAGTGAGATTTTGCTGGGACTTACATAGAAGAAAACCTCATTCTTTCCACTGGACTTGAACCTGTGACCTTGGTCAGACATCCTACCATCACAAAGCATGCTGTCATTCGAGAATGGAACCATGGACAAGTGAAGCAAAGAAATAGAGATAAAGGACTTGGAGTCATCATTTCAACTTTCATCTAGACGTGTATGTGGTGGCCATCTCTTTATTTAGACTTTTCAGGTATTGTAGCCATTAGGGGCCATTTTTTAATATATATTTTATTGATTTTTTATAGAGAGGAAGGGAGAGAGATAGAAAGTCAGAAACATCGATGAGAGACATCGACCAGCCGCCTCCTGCATACCCCACAGTGGAGATGTGCCTGCAACCAAGGTACATGCCCCCAACCGGAATCGAACCTGGGACCCTTCAGTCCGCAAGCCAAAGCTCTATCCACTGAGCCAAACCAGTCTCAGCAGGGGCCATTTTTACATAAGCTTTTTGGAGGTAGGTATTAGGTCACTTGCGAAAGATGTTACCCTACATAATGTTAACACAAGCACCCTTTGGAATCTAGCCTCTGCTTACTTTTATAGTCACATCTCCAAAAGTCACCCACATGCAACCTACAGTCCGAGCAAATGCGGATAACTGCAGGTCTATGATGCCTTGCTCTCACATCCTCACACCCTTCACATGTGCTGTTTCATTGGCTGCTTGACTAGCTCATCTTATGAGGATCAGCTTAAAAGTAACTTTCTTTTCTCTTGCCCCATGCCCACTTTGAATCATGTGTGACCTTGTATGTCTTCCTTACCACCTGGGTCTTAATGCATAGTCCGTCATGGTAACAATAGTGAATACTTACTGAGCACTATTTCAAGTGTTCTACATGTATTAGCTCACTTTGGTCTTGTAATTATTTTCTCTATTTTATGTCAGAGGAAACTGGGAGGCAGAGAGGATAAGAAATGGATTAAGTAAATAGTAAGTGGCACAGTAAGCCCAGGGAGTCTGGCTCCAGAATCCCTGTCACTAACCATCATGCTGGGTCCTTATCCTGTTTCTAACTCATCCCAAAATAGTGTCATCTTTGTATTGCTCATACATTTCTATGTGTCCACCTGATGGACGTTTTGTCCTATTTGTCTTTATATTCCGGTGTGGGGAAGCAGGGGACTTGGTTAGAAAATGTGTAATAGGGGGACGTTGCTGAAGGTGGCCTTGACTTTTCCAAACAAGTGTGAGCCCCCGGGTGTTTTACCAGAGTCTTAATACTTCAATTTCAAAGTGTCCTTGCTTAAAGGACACTATAGACTCATGTATTTTCTTGAAGATGCTTATCCTACTGATAGTATCTAATAGTCCATTTTAGTTCAAGCTATTGCTACAATAAAAGCTTAAGGAGAGCCAAGACCGGTTTGGCTCAGTGGATAGAGCGTCGGCTTGCAGACTGAAAGGTCCCAGGTTCGATTCCGGTTTGGGGCATGTACCTTGCTTGCGGGCACATCTTCACTGTCTGGCATGCAGGAGGCGGCTGATCGATGTCTCTCTCTCTCATCAATGTTTCTGACTTTCTATCTCTCTCCCTTCCTCTCTGTAAAAAATCAATAATATACATTTTTTTAAAAAAGCTTAAGGAGACAGGTGAGTGGGGCTGTTTTGGTTCCTATAACCAAGCAGCCCCTTAACCTCTCTTTCACAGAAACGTGTGTCAGAGTAATCCATTCATCTGTCACTCAGGGTCTGCTGGTCAGTCCCAGCATTCCAGGATTGTACACAATGCCCGCTGTAATATATGCTCAATAAAAATGTGATGCTTAATCAGTGACATGTTCTTTTCAGTTACACTTTTTATATGTGGAGGGAAAGAGAGAGGAGAGGGGGATCAAAATAGAACAGCCCTATAATCACTTTGTGTTTTCACCAACAATCTTTGGATGACAACTGCCAGAATCCAACTCAAACTGGCTCAAGAAAGAGGGCACCCACTGAAATCACATAAAATTCTAGAACCAGATCTGGATAATCAGCTCTTCCTAGTGCTGACTTTACTTTCAAAAGGCTCTTTGTGGCAAATATAGTAATCAGAAAAACAATATGTATATTTATCTTTCTCTTTCTCAATAGTCCCAGCAAAATACCTAGAATGACAGCCTTTCAATTCTGACCAGTGCTGCTTACGTCAGTCCTGAATCAATGACTGGCCAAAGGGATGTGCTCTTGCCATTGGCTATGCCTAGGTCACATGTCCATGCCTAGAACGAGAAACAGAATCATTCCGCTAAATCACATGGGCTGGGGGCAGAGAAGAAGTGTTCCCCAAAGGAAATGTCAGGTTCCAGGTCTAGAAAAAGAGCCTTTGGTTAATGGACAGTCAGAAGCAACAGGCGACCTCTGTTGACTGTTTCCATATAACATCGAAACCACATTTATTTTTGTCTGCATGACACAAGTAAACATGTTGCTAGGGTAACTTTTCTCTGAAGTAGTCTACTTCTTACAGTATTTGCTCAGAATTGAATATTTTGTGCTACATGAACCCAGCGTCCATGATGATCTAATTTTACAGTCTGTCTTATGGTAGTTCCCAACTGACACTTCTCATGTAAGAACGCATGATTCTCAACTAAAATGTTTCCTCTCCTCCAACTTTCTGATTTTTTACATCAATACCCTAGAACATGCAACAACTCATGCAGTTATATTTAATAATAATAAAAAGGAGCATTCTTGGAGATTAATCTCTTTGCAGAATCAAAAAAGAGCCAGTAAATGCAATTCATTCCTTGGCCCACATCGTCACAGATCTGAAAGGGAGGATTAGAAAGCCATCCTAGGTTATGCACTATACTGATGTCGTGTGTTACTTCTGGTTTTCTGTGAGACTATCCATCAGTGCCTAGCGATACCAGCAGCAACCATTTACTCTGTGCCTCCTTAGTAATTGGCACCATGCTGAGCCCTTTTAGCATGGTGCCTTATCTCATCCTCAGGAAAAGCAGTGTCTCCTCCACCTCTCTGCCCCCTGCAAGGAGAAACATCCCCGTGGACCTGTCAGCAGCCCCAGTGCTGGGATATCAAGCATGACATAAAGGTCAAAGCAAAGGCCACATGCCAAGGTCTGTGTCACTCAGCATCAAGGCACGCTCAAAAGGAGAGTGGAATGGAAGAACTTGACATTCTGGTCATGGTGACAGAGTCTGCTCAGTGTCCACAATCTACCTGTTGGTCAAAACTAATTTTTTCACCTGATTTTTTCCCACCATACATAACCACATGGTTAGTCACCATTTCACCCAGGATATCCATTCCCTTCTAAGAACCCCTAGTTGTACAGGACTCTTCCCTGGGAATGCCCTCATCCCTACTCTCTCGTCCTAGAGCAAAAATGTTTCCAATGTGTTTTGTCAAAGATATGAAAATCATGTCTTCAATTTCTAAGAATGTATTCCAAGGAAATAATTAAGAATGTGTGCAAAGGTTTAATTACAGAAAGAGCCTTGCAGCCAAGTTGTAAGATGGGAAACTGGGAAATGGCCTGGGTGTCTGATAATAGAGTATCGGTTAAATGAGCTGTGAGACATTCATCCAGTGGTCATTAAAAGTGATGAGGAAGAAAATGCATTGGCACCAGAAGTTGTTCATGGCACAGTAACAGAACAAAATCGATTAGTGAAAAACGCTTTCTGTAATTAGCCCATATTTAAAGTGTGTTTGCATATGTGCATAAAAATGTCTGGATAAAGATAATTTAGTAATTGAAATTTAAAAATGTCTACTGTTTGATCTTTGTTTTCATTTTTTAGAGTGGACATATTTCACATAAGCTCTTAGATAGTCAAGGTAGTTGCACATTACTATGCTCCCAAAGGCTTTCCGAGAAAAAAGTCTAAGAGAGGAAAAAAAAAAACCTAAAAGTGTAGGTTGAAGTGAGAAAAGACATCTTTAAGTTTAAAGATATCATCCTGGATATCTCTTTCGGAGGATTCTTTAAAGTATGAAGAAAACCAAATAGCATATATATTCTATATAATAAAAGCCTAATATGTTAAATTTCTGGTCATCTGGGTCACTGTTCAACCAAAGTGTAATATGCTAATGATATGCTAAGGCCACTCAACTGCTCACTCTGACATGCACTGAATACAAGGGGGCAAACAGTCGACTAGTTGACCAGTCACTATGACATGCACTGACCACCAGGGGCAGATGCTTCTACTGATAGGTTAGCTTGCTGCTGGGGTCCGGCCAATCAGGACTGAGTGAGATGTGCTGGACATACCATGGAGCCCTTCCGTGGTCCTTCCCCAGCTGGCCAACTTCCTGTGTCCTTCCCTCCCTGGCCCTAATCGTGCACCAGTGGGGTCCCTTGGCCTAGCCTGTGCCCTCTCGCTATCTGGAACTGCTTGGGGGATGGTGGAGAGCCAGTAATGGCCCAATCCTGCAGGCAAGGCTGAGGGACCCCTCTGGTGCACGAATTCATGCACCGGGACCCTAGAATGTGAGTGTGTGTGTGTGTGTGTGTGTGTGTGTGTTTGTGTGTGTGTGTGTGTGTGTGTGTGTGTGTGTGTATCCCACCCTCACTAAAACAGGGAAGGAAATGAGTCTTGAATTGACATCATTTTACTGAGTTTTCAATAGTCCAGAACTCTGAACCCAATGGGTTAGCCACAGGAGGAAGTCATTCAAAACCAATGCGTTGTAGGATGGCAAAGACGTGTATGTGAAAGACTGAATCTGGGCTTCCCTCCAGTGCCATTGTGGAGGTGGCAGAATTTATTCAAGTTAAGACTTGTCCAATCTGGTCAGAACTCCAGGAAATGGCCTAAAAGGAGGAAAATCATAAATGCTGAGGCATTGCCTAGATGCTCTTACATCACAAAAGTATCCTCTGTCACAAGACAGCCTGTGAGACGCTGCCTGGACTGAAATAATCAGGGAGGAGCAGTCTCTGTCATCTATCCCTTCTCAGCTTCAGATAGCATCCTGGGCACGCCAGTGGATCCCTACTGTTCCTGAAATTACTCTGGAACGAGAATAGGGCGTTGCAAGGATGTTCTACAGAAAACACTCTGATCTTACCATGTCAGAATTCAAACTAACGCCCAACATCAAAGTGTTCCAGATGGTCAGACCACTGGCTAAAAATAATGTGATGGTTGGTAGGTGAGATGATCAGGACCCAGTATGCCCGTTGATATATCAAAATATGCACACAGTCCTCAATGGTTTGGCTCAGTGGAGAGAGTGTCGACCTGCAGACAGAAAGATCCCAGGTTTGATTCTGATCAAGGGCACATGCCTGGGTTGTGGGCTCAATCCCCAGTGGTGGGGTATGCAGGGGGCAGTCAATCAATGATTCTCTCTCATCAATGATGTTTCTCTCTCTCTCTCTCTCTCTCTCTCTCTCTCTCTCTCTCTCTCTCTCTCTCTCTCTCCCCCTCTTTTTTT